>RJWM01024600.1:0-30370 GCA_004363535.1 Dasyprocta punctata | reverse complement strand
TCCTGTTACTCCATGTGTCTTGATCAAAGGACAGATATAAATAATCATGCAAAGCTAGAAGTAATTCTGTATTATGCAGATGGTTATATCATGAGAGAAGTGTTGATGAAACTGATGTCTCTGCCTGATAGAACACAAGGGATAGTTACCTACAATGCTGTGATATCTTGTTTTACACAAGATATAATATCAGAAAAAATAATTTCAATTACTAGTGACAGGTCATCTTGCATAGTGAGGGAAACATCTGGTTTCATACAGTTCTTTGTT
The DNA here is from genome assembly GCA_004363535.1 of Dasyprocta punctata. Lineage (NCBI taxonomy): Eukaryota > Metazoa > Chordata > Mammalia > Rodentia > Dasyproctidae > Dasyprocta > Dasyprocta punctata. The sequence goes on along the minus strand of RJWM01024600.1, from coordinate 30,100 downwards.
AAAGAAGCAAAACATCCAGTCATTCAGTTTCATTATATTACACATCAAAAATCTTTTCACTCCAGGAAAAGCAGCAAGAAAATTAAATGATATTCTCAAAGATGTCACAAAAATGGTGAATTAAATCATGACTGAAGATCTTAATTTTCAAATTTCAACCACTTCTTGATGAGGTCCAAGGACAGTATAATGCTTTACTTACCTAAAATATAATATCTGTTGGCTGAACAGAGGAAAAGTGCTGAAGGGATTTGTAATCTACTTGTTTGAAATTAGGCTGTTTATTAAAAAAGAGCAGTAATATCCACAGCTTACCGATATGGCCTAACAACCTCATGTGTTTTTTTTTTGTTTGTTTGTTTGTTTTGTTTTGGTTTTGTTTTTAATAGATTTCACACTACAGTGTGCTCAACAAAAGACAAGGTGTAGAGAAAGCAGACAGGATGTTTTGTAATACCAAAGCATTTGAGAGAAAACTAAAGGTTTTTGAAAGAGAGCTAACAAATGAGCAGCTGAATTTTGCAAATCTAAAAATGCATTTAGAAAATTCACATTTGCAGACAATTCTACAAGCCATCAGGAAATCTACAAATAATTTTGGAGAATTGTTGCAGTTCCAAAGGAGAATTTTAGTAGCAGATTTTTATGGCTCTGTTAGAAGGAGACAATTCTGTTTTCTTACTTTTCCAGGTAAAACTAAATTTGAAGAACTCGGTCTTTATTTCTTACACTGGTTAGATTTAGGAAAATGGAAATGGAGCTATTGGGATTTCAAGAAAGCTCTATCTCGAAAAATAAATTCTATGATTTGCATGCAACACTTGGGAAGATAAAAGGATACAGCATCAAGGAATGACAGTTGCTAGTCCTGAAAATGAAACCCTTGAAGTGTGAAGTTTTCCACTAAATAATTTTAAGTCAATGAAAGCACTTGGGATTGCTTTTCTTACTTTGTTTTGATCATTTTATGCCTGTGATCAGCTGTTTTCAGCTTAGAAAAATTATAAAATCAGAAACAAGAAACAGATTAACAGATGACCTGAGTGCCGCACGTATTTCTCTCACACTAACAAAGTATGGGCCTATGTTTGCCAAATTATCAGCGAGCATAAAACAGCAAAGATCACATTAGTTGTGCAAAAGCTTGCCAAATGCGAACTTTAACCTTTCAACAAAAATTTGTTTGTATCATCGAAAGCTTACTCAAGTTTCATTGCAGTTTTGTCATTTTGTGATAAATCTAAGAGTGTTTTGGGCTGTAGCTTGGACATCCAGTCTCTAAAAGGTTTGCTATTATTTTGGAGGTTAAAGATTACACTATATAGCTGTCAGTATGCTGTGTTTGGCAATCCTACCTCTTATTGAGCAAGACAGAGCTTCATGGCAGTTTTCAACCCCACTAAGCTTTTACATTGTTGTCATAAGAGTTTAAACCTGTATATGCTATAAATTAGTAGACAGTTATTATTTTTCTTTCAGTCAATATTATTATATATTTGCCATTATATTTGTTCTTATTCATTGTCCTTTTGTTCCTTTCTCGGATCCACGGTTCCCATTGTAATTAGTTTATTCTAGATAGAGAAGACATATTTTAGTATTGCTTAGTTTTGAGTTGTCTGACTAAAAATTGTTTTAAAGTATTTTCAGGTTTGACTTTCAGTTTGGAAAAATATTTTAGGAGTCTAGGATACATGCTCGTGTATTTTTTCTCCTTTTTGCACTTTAAAGTGTTTTACTCCTGATTTCCAGTGCAAAGCTGGTTAAAGGTCTTACTGTTACTCTTTTGAAAGTCTTATTTTTATATATTTGCTTTCATTATATTCTCTCTTCTTCTCTGTCTTTCTCTCTTTTTCAGTATTGATGATGCTATGATTAAGTGTGTGAAGTTTTACTTTTTGTTGTCTTTCAGTTTGTGATTTGCTAGTTTTCTGTTGTTTGTTCCTGAATCTTTCGCATATTTTTAAACTGCACTACCTTTAATGGTTAACATAACATTTTGAAATCTGTACAGTAGCGTCTCATGTCTTTCTGAGATCCAATGGCACATTTGTTATAATAAAATGTGGTTAAAATATATTTTGTATATTTGTTTTTCCAATCTTTTTTCTTTTGCCACTTTGTGTATATTCCAGGCTTTGAATTTAGTAATCCTATTGATCTGACAAAGCTGTTCTATGTTTATCTTTTGCCCCCAAATCCACAGTGAATAAAATTAAAATTGTCTAAAGACTAAATACCAAAGGACCATGGAGAGCCATAATGAAGCTTGCAACAAAAAGAGAAAAAAATATAAAACCATTTAATCTAATTTCAATTATCCCATATGATTAAATAGACAATGTTAATTCTAAAAATGAGTTTGCTTCCAATTGTTCAGCTAAAATTATCAAGCACAATTAAAATTATTATGCTTTATTGCAAATGTAGCGTTTAAAATGAGTATATTTCAAACACTGTCATGCAATGAAAGATACAGGTTGCATACTTTGTTTAGAAGTAAATAGAAGTGGGATGAAGCTGCTGTGTTTGTATACTTTCAGAAACACAGTCTCTTATCTTTGCTGGAGTTAAGACAAGGCAGACTGCATTTTGCCATGTACCTTTCTCCTGCAGTTTTCCACGAAGTTTTACAATTTTATTTCCTGCTTATTCTCAATCATTCATTCAAGAAACTCACTAGCGTGTTTTGCTTAGTCCATTCTATCATCTATATTAAAACAACATGAATGAGAAATTATTCAGTGAATGTTTGTGAAGCATGGCATTATTTGAGTACTAAATATGATCCTATGAGAACTATGTAACATAAATTATACATTCAGTAAAGGACTACATGTGATAATGAATGTAGTGGCATGCAAGTTTTCTTTGGAAGTGTTTGAAAAGAATCATTTTATTGCATATAGCTATGAAATTTTCAGTAAAAGCTGAAATTCATGTGTTTGTCTGTTATGGGTGCATAATCATTCTTAAATTAAATAGATGGGTAAAGAAAAAAACTATAGATTGTTTAGACAGAAAGGAGCTAGCAACTTGAAAGTAGAATATGTTATTATTTTACTTATATTGATTTCAAGAAAAACTTACAAAGGATGGAAAAGAATTGGTCAGCAAAAACTATGTTGAAAAATTAGACAAGTAATTCACAGTTAACTCACTTTTGTGATCACCTCCATTGCTGTTATTAGTAGTACAGTATTTTAGTGTCTGCTATTTTATAGAGAAAGGACTAGTTTTTCAAGTGTGAAATGAAGTCTATGTTACTACCTCCTCCATTCTACTGTTGAGAGTAGAAACAAAAAGAGAGGAAAAAAAGTACTGTTAACTCAGTGCAGGCAATGTATCTAAAAGTGTATTTTGACAGTACAATTGTCTTATATGTATTATATGCTCTTAAGTCCATTAGTCTGGTCATCAGTCTGTTTATATAATAATTAAGTTTATATTATAAGATAAAAAAGTGAACCTGAGGCTGGAAAATAAAAAGGACTGGAGGGAAGGAGAAAGTTGAATTCAAGTGTATTATGTACATGTTCTAATTCCCTACCTTGAATATAATCATTATATACCACAAACATGTAAAAATAAAAGCCAAAAGAGAAAAAAAGAAAAGAATCTCAATTTCCCAAAGCATGTAACTACTTAAAACTGAGCTGATGTTGGAAAATCAGGCTTTATCTATTGCAGTTAACTCTCTAGCACATGCTAAGGAAGTATCACAAGAAACTTACTGTTACAGGTGAGATTGAGCATTTTTTGACCATGACCAACTGATCACAGAAATAATATCATTATCCTTTATCATTGTACGCATCATTCTTATAATTTTTGAGTGAAAAACTCAAACCCTTAAAGGTTTACAGCTCTAAGTTCATATAACTTAGCAATTTCAATGCTTTCTTTCCTAAGTTTTGTAGCTCCAGAAGAAAGTATCTTATTTGTTCCCTTATATTTTTTGACTTAGTAGATAATTTAATCCTGATGCCAACCAGTAAAAATATTTTAACGTATGTTTCCTGCTAAAAACAATATGTATTCTAAACTCTGGAGTCTTCTCTAAGTTTTACTGTTTCTCACTTGCTCCTTTAGTTTTCTTCCATATTATAATTCAGTGACAGGAACTAGTCTGTCTAGTGACAGGAATAAATCTGTCTTTGCAAATTTTTGTTAAATAGTTAAAGCTCATGAATTTTGTAATCAAATATTTTTAATCCTACCTCTGCCATTTCAAGTACTGGTAATTTGAATAATTACTTTTTTTTTTTTTTTTTTTTTGCGGCACCAGGGATTGAACTCACAACCTCGCGCCTCCCAGGGCAGGCGCTTAAGGAACTGAGCCAAACTCCCGGCCCTGGTTTTTTGAGGCAGGGTCGCACTATGTAGCTCAGGCCGGCCTTATGCTCGCGTTGTAGCCCAAGCCAGCCTCGAACTCACGACGCTCCGCCTACCTCAGCCTCCCGAGTGCTGGGATTAAAGGCGTGTGCCACCATGCCCGGCTGAATAATTACTTTTAAACAATCTAAGTTTCCGCTTGTAAAAATGGAGGCATTAACTACTAGTGATGTCGAATTTAAAAGTCTCTAATACATAATTCTAGGTCACATGAATACACAGTAAATAGTAGTTGCTAATAGTAATAGTATTAACTATGTCAAATATGTAATAAATTGAAATATAATAGTGAGAATGGAAAACAAGTAATAATGAATATATAAAAATAAGTTTATTGTTAGGGCTCACAATTATTTAATATAAAAACCATGTTTTAGAAGTTTGTGATAATTACTAATCTGTTTTGATAGATAATTCATTGTATACTTTAATTTCATGAAATTTCAATGCTATTGAGTTAATGTTGAAAACCAGATTAGAAAAGTTAAAGTTGCATTGTGCATCACTAGAAAGCAAAACAGAAAATAATTATTACAGATATAACCCAAAGGCTTTAGAGTTACATAGACGTGACCAGTTCTGATAAACAAATTTATGTAAATTTTTGAATGTTATATTTACTTGGATCCAGCCTCCTTGCTTCTTTGGAGACACCATGAACATTTTAACATCTATATCATAGCCTTGCCATTGGGCAAAGTATACATATACAAAGTATGTGAAAATCTTAGCTTTCATCATTAGCAACATCGGTGTCATTTCAGTACTCTCCTCCTCCACCTCCTCCTCATCTCATCATCAATACCTTTATCAACAATTTTTCAAGTACACACCTGAGACTATATCACATTAAAATATGAAACAATAATAATAGGCCACATATCATTTTTAAAAAATGTTTTTTGAGCAATATGTGAAAATTGTAGGAAAATTGAAATCTTTTTTTATAAAATATACTATTTGCTATTGTTCTCTTATTAGTTTGTTTTGAAATTTTGTTTTAGTTTTTGTCTATAAAATAAAAACAAAATAAAATTACTGGCTATGTAGAAATATCACTGGGGAAAATATAATTTAGTTAAATCCTAAAACTCATTGAAAAATAAAAATTTGTGTTTCTGAACACAATACTTTCGTAAGCAATGGGAACATTTAGGTATTAATTTTCATGTAAACAGTGTGTCACATAAGATTTCTATTGCTTTAATTAGTTTTTTTATTCTGTTTTACCAAATGTGTTAAGTGTTCATGTTATGATCTTGCATGTAACAAAAATTCAGTCAGCTCTAATTGAGTACCTATTATATGCTCTAGCAATGTGTTAGATGTTGAAATATTAAGGTTTTTTGGTGTTGTACATTTGAGTTCAACTTTTTAAACTGATTTTGAATTTGTGACTTTGTGGCTTGAAGAGTAAATGAACATTTTAATTTAGTGTGCAGCTTTTTCATATTGCTTAATTTAATATTTGACAAAGCATTGAACCATTATTTTTCTTCTGTTTTGACTACTATCACATTTGAGCTCATATATTTGCATATTTTAAGGGTAGTAGAGCTAGTTTACAAACTGATTGCACGGTATAATTTTTTTTAAAAAGAGATAAGTTTCTTTTAACAGGAAAAAAGTCACATCTGGTAACTAATTTCTCTTTAAATCCATAATAATAACATAAATAAATAAGTAATACAGAGGATAAAATCAGTATGACTGGCTCTGTGCTACTTTAATCTTTTTGTAATACTTAACAGAATAAAGTTTCTGGAGTTACCCATTCTGAGGACCCCAAATGGACTCCACATTATTAAGTACCCAGATCATGTGCTTTGACCCAAGTTGATATCTTTGTTCCTCCTCTATCTCATTCCAAGCCCCTGGATTTGTTGTGCTATTTTCTTTTTGAACATGGTTATTTCCTCTTTATTACTGTCACTTTCAACTCTATACCTTGCTGGGCCTTCCAGTGAAGATGAGGTATAATTGAGGAAACTTCTCCCTGTCTACCTTCTCAGTGCTTTTTTTATGGCAGTGAAACAAGTTTATTAGAAGGTTATCATTCTATTCTATTCCTCCATGGTTATATTTCAAATAAAATTAAAATTACAAGGAACACTGAAGTCTCACATAGAAATGAGGTTCAGTTCAAATACTCCAAAGTCAAATCTATCCTACATGTTTTAAACCAACAAACAAGACCCTAGATAGAGAGAAAACAGCACTAAAATGTCCATCAAAATCTAGAGTTTAATGTAGTTCATAAAGATTCTGCAAACTTTAGTCACAAGCTGTAGCAGCCCTGAATATGTCAGTTACCAGTGTGAGTCATTTTCCCTTTGGCTCTGCTTTGCCACATCACACTGATATGGAATGCTTCTCAGACATTTCTTGCCACTGTGGCATCCAGCCTTGAAATGAAAACTGTTTGCTCCATTGCTCCTCCAAAACAATGAGCCAAGGTCTTCATTTCTAAGAATGGCTATTTTAAAATGTGAAACCTCTGTAATTTCTCTGCTTTTCAAAAAATATTACGCATGACTGCTTTAAGGTTAAGAAAGAAGTGAGGAAAAACACATGTTTATTCATTAATAAAACATTCTACTACATAAAATAATTTATATTTAACTTTTAATGATTTAAATTTTCTACCCAATAACTGTAAAGGAAATTTTTAAAACTTGGAATTATGAAACAAAATTTCACGCACATTTTATACAAATCTTTTTCCAAATATCTGGATTTTTTATTTCAGATTATTACAGAATTACAACAGCTTAGCACTTAATAACTTATGGTATTGAACGGACTCTTTTTTTTTCTTTGAGCACCAGACCTTAATATAAAGATGTAATGGACAGTTCTGTATGTCTCCCTAAAAAATAAACAACAAATTAAAATTATACTGTGATTGGCATCACCATGTCCAATAAAGTCCAGAGAGGCATCAGTCAAATAGATGAGTGACCAGAGCATCTTGCCCTGTTCCTTTCTGAAACTGCCTTTGCTCTTTGCATGTTTCCTTGCTACATGACCCATTTTCCTACTGGATCAAGCATAGCTAAGTGGCTATACCTGTAATATAGACAGCTAAGTTAGGTAGAAATATTATAGGCAGTGAGATAGGGCTGTGCCCTTGATAGAGAGTCAAGACAAAAGGTGAAAACACACTACAACTGTGGCTGGAGACATATTATTTAGAGGCCAATCCTCAAAATAACAACAAAAGGACTAGGGAAGAGGCAAGTGATAACACCTGGTCTAATAAAGGCATCAGTCGCTTCAGCAGGCAACCGAGACCCCTGGATCTGAGAAGTTCTTTGTTCTTTCTATGCCCACTCAGTACATGACTTGCTTCCTCATTGAATCAACATTACCTAAGCATATATACATATAATCTTATTGGTTGATCATACCTATAACCCATGTTGTACCCTTGTGGGTGTGCTCTATAAAACTTCTCTTGAGAAGTGAAATCAGGGGCAACCCACTTTTTGGGTGCTCCCTCCTATCCCTTTCAGGCAGAAGCTGTGTATCCATTAAAAAAATATTTCCTACTCTCAACCTCCATTGTTCCTAGAATTCATTCTTTGATTTTAGAAAACACAAACTTGGCATATCAGACAACTAACAAGTTGGGAATTATAATATTTCCCTTATATAATATATGGAGGCTCTGATGCCATCTCTGTATCATTTGCAACATTACTGGTTGATTATAGGTTGACCCACATTGTACCGACCTAGTGACTTTCTACCCTTGTCATGATTTTGGCCTATAAAATGTTCTTGAAGAAATGACTCCAAGAACAGCAGTAATCAGAGACCAGTTGAGACTATGAAGCTTGTATAAAGGCAACATGGCCTGGGTGCAAGCAGAGAAGGGCCAGAAGGCCGTTGGTAGGGAACAAAGAAGCAGATATTTTTTATAGGGTTTCCAAGAATTGAAGGGACATTAAGAAAGAATATCTTAGTACACATTAGTGGTCTAAGTTCTCCGAATGTCTCATTCCTCAGGGGACATAATCTACACCAGATGCCTGGGTGTCTTCAGATGTCTGGGTGTATGGAAGATTCCATGGTCCATCTTATCTCTTACAGCATCCTGTGTTTGCTGAGGGAACAAGTGCTAAGCTGAGAACAATGCCTCTGCTGCCAGACAGGTTGGGTATTGGAAGATTCATGTCCAAATGGAGCCTTACATAGACCACTGTGGCAACCCACTTTTGGGGCTCTTCCTGTCTCTCAGGACCTAACTTTCAGTAAATCTTTCCTATTCTTAACATCCATTGTTCCTGGAATTCATTCTTTGATTTTGGGGACACCAACTTGGTGCATCTGACATCCAGCAGTTTGGGAATTATATTTCTCCTTTATAACCACTAACATTGACACCAAAGTAAGGCAACTAAATTTCTGATGTTCTTGGTTCCCTGATCCATAAAATTTGTATTATTTAACTCACAAATTTGCTTGCAACTGCCATATTTTGTTACTTCAAAATGATATAGTGTTAGTTACTTTTCTCTCATTGCTGAGACAAAATACCTGTTGCCCAAAATTAACAAAAGAAAAGTTTATTTAGCTCACAGTTTGTAGAAGTTTCAGTCTATGATCAGCTGGCTACAAAACAGGATGGCATAGCAGAGGGGAAACAGTTCATGTCAGTAGAAGACAGCAAAAGCAACAAGAGCATAAAAGAGGAGAGCAAACCTCTTTTCCTCCTTTATATTGTATGAATATATATATTGCCCTAGTGTGGTTCCTTTACATCCTAGGATGTGGAGCTTCTGAGTCACTTAGTTAAGCTTCTAAACTTCTCAAGTTGACACAACATATCAACAATTATATATGGTTTATTTCTTTCATATTTGAATATCTCTGAAATCCAGATGTCTTTTATAATTAATATGGAAAAAAAGCATCATGGAATTACTTATTTTACAAATAACCTGTAGTTTAAAAAATATAAAATATATAAAAGGGGAAGCTCTATAAATGATGATTAAGAGCTTTGTTTTGGAATGGGACTATATATACAAATCACCCTTACTTTTATCTAGATATGTGACTTTAGATACAATTGTTTAAGCAATATTATTATTACCAGGCACCTAGGTTTATATGCTTATGCTTATTTTCTCACCACTGATCGAAGTAAAGAAGGTCACTCATTTTGATGTAAAGGAAAAAGGATCTGTTCAAAGCTGGCTCTGTGGAGACCGAGGGGCCCATTTGCCTCACATCACCATCTCTCTATGTGAGGTAAGCAAGGGTCCTCTATAGTAAGAAACAGAGAAGAGAGAGAGCACAAAAAGACAATGAAAATCTCCACATTTGCTTTATCATTTCCAGCCATCCTCGCCTCATTTTCACCTTTCTTGTGAAGAGAAAACTTGGTTCCAGGATTCTTGGTGTCAGCATTTGTATATTCTGTCCATTCATCTGGGCTACAGAAAGCTGGGGAAAGCTGTTTATGCCCTAGGCCTGAAGAAATCACTTGACTCTAAAGGAAAAAATAATAACTTCTAAAGTCCCTTTTTCCAGTACCAGTTATATTACCATACAGATGATTATGATATAAACGGTAAATGCCTCACTTCAGTGCTGTGGGAAGAAATGAATGTTTACAACTTTCTGACACCTACCCAGTGCTCAGAGAAAGAAAATTTACCTATCTTTAGTCGAGCGATTTAAAGCATTGTTGAATTTAAGATGCCTCATGGTTTTTTAAACCACAAACATTATATAGTACATAGTCTCCTAAAATTATACAGATAACTTTTTTCATGAAGCTTCCTCTTTTTTTTGATGTAAATTCCAGTGATGTAATCATAGTGAAGCATTAATTTCAATTACTACTTTTAAAGTCATTCTCAATAGAAGATTTTGAAATATTAATCGTGTTCCAGATGACTCATTAAAGTGGTTAAGATATAGATAACAGAACAGATGGCAAAATGGAAGAACATAGATTTTGGAAAGAAATATTTTCTGAATGGACATCTATCCATGTGGCAGAATGGATTTCATAAAATTTAAGTTGTCAGTCAGATTTGACATCAAAGGGAAATCTAGGGCTCTGCCTTTCACAAAGTGATGCTTCTCTTTATATCTACCTTAGGCATTTCAAACAGGTTTTGACTCTTCCTTTTTTTAGAGATTTATAAACAGCCTCCCACATGGGGATTGAACTTGAACTGAAAGAAGCTAGTACAGTTAATGTAACAGAAACATGAAAAGTCTATATGACTAAAGTGAGGAGGCACAACATTTCAAATATTCCTACATTTGTATAGCTATCTGTATTGTTTTCCTAGGGATGTCATAAAAAAGCATCACACACTGCGTGAATTTAAACAATGGAAATGTATTTTTCCACAGATCTGGATCATAGAAGTCTGATATCAATGTATTGGCGGGACAGTCTGAGGATTCATGCTTGCTTCTTATAACTTCTGGTAGCTCTGGGTGCTTTTTGGCTTGTAGAGGCATCATTTCAATAATTCACCTTCTTTTATCTTCACAAGGTATTCCTTTGTAAATTTCTCAAGGCATTCTTATTATCAGAACATCTGTTATACTGTATTAAGGGACCAACCTACTCTAGTACAATTTAATTTTAGCTGAAGTAATTACATCTTAAATGACTTTGTTTCCAAATAAGGTCATATTCTAAGCTACTAGGCTATAAAACTTCAACACATATATTGTAAAAGCCGAAAAATAATCTACAATGTATCTGTAGATATAAATATACATATGTAATTATATATATGTAACTACATACGCATATATTAGGAATTATATATTAGTAATTTGAATAACATTATATTTTACAATTTGGATGATGCCTCACATAAGTGTTTTTTATCCACAGAAATTCTGCATATTTTCCATAAATCTAGCATAAATCTAAGAGACCTAAACTACCTAATTAACATAGTCCAGCCTATGAACAATCCTCAACTGAAAACTTAAGGACCAAGTGTTTGTGCACAATTCTCCTGTTCCCGAAATGATGGCACTTGTATTTAATACACCAAGTGATCAATATAATTTAATTCTGTTTTCTTTTATGATAATCATTTAGCTTTCTAATTATATTTTATTTACTTGCTATTGCTTGTGTTTATTTAATTAAACTGGTATTTTTTAACTTTAAGCTTTCTACTTTTTCATTCATCATGTTAATATTAATTGCTTTATCAGGGTATAAAAACAAATAAAATACACTTCTCTTCCATTATAGGAAGACACACCTATTCCCTCGTTGTTCCTCTTATTAAGAAATAAAGACTTTGGAACACTTGGACACCTCCAACAAATTTCACTCTACCCTCAAGTAATAATAATGATTAACATTAAAGAGTTAGAATAATTTAAACTAAACAATGTTCTCTGTGTTTTGTATATATACAGTATAACACATATAATCACTACCCAAACCCTATGAGGCAGAATATTCATTATCCACTCTAAAACAAAAACTAAACAAATATAACTTATTTCTGCTGTTTTCTTCATCAGTGTACTCAAAAGATTAAATGAGTGACTGGCACATGATAAGGATTCAAGTATGTTTAATAAATGTATCTATTAAGTGCTCAACATGGTTGATTAGAGAAGGTTTCCATTAGAGATACTCAGAAAAAAGTCACAGGAAAATACAGACACTCAGAAACACAGAAGGCAGTCACACCCCCAAAAACAGAAAATTCATTAGATGATCCATCTAGCTCAAAACAAGCATCTAAATCCTTGAAGAAGGAAGTGGTCAGCTGTGTTCCACACTGTCGCTCATGCTTTAGTGCATGAAAACTGCTCTAGCAGCCTAAGGAAAAGGCCAACACTGCAGATAGCAGAATGCTGGTATTAGTTCTCTAAATGCTCTCTTCCATGTAATGGACATTAACTGCAACCCAGAGAAGCCACAAACAGTAATGAATAAAAAGGAATGCACACGTCTGCCCCATCATATTTCCAAATGCTGGGAACATTGATTTCCGATAGCTATCTACCTGCAAGAAAAACATCCATGAGAAAAAGCCAGAGAGAGGGTAAGCACTGTGACCTGGAGTGGCATTGAGTTTGCTTGGAGAAATCCGTAAAACACAGCCCGACCTGCACAGGGTAGGAGAGGCACTGAACAGTCCGTACAGAGTAAGTGCTTCCTTCATTTTCACTAAGATGGGAAATACCTGGGTGGGCAGGAAATCCTAAACATCAGCTATCATCATACACAGGGCAAAGACTTCCTTAAAACAGCCCAGAGCCACGTCAGTTTCTACGAGCAGGAAAGGGGAGCTCATGAAAAAACGGATAATTTGGGACCTGAGTGCAAAGACATAGAGAAGGTCATCAGAGGCACAGAACTTCCCAGAACATACTATGCAGAATGCCTCTAGAGGGAGAACCCAGAGACAGCCAGCAACAAAGGCAACAGGAGTGATAGTGATAGGGTATCTGGCAGAAGGTGAAGGAGAGCTCAATGTCAGGTAAACTATTTCACATTTGCCTCTTCTCATATTAATTGAAGAGGTTGGACCTTGAGTCAAATCATGAGTTTCATAAAGGAAGTGGGCACATTAATACTGATACACTTCAATACTCCAGGGCAGGCAACTGAAGATGCTGCAGGCAGAGGGGAAATAAGCCTTACTGCCTGAAAGCTGATTACAATGACAGCAGAGAGGGAATCCTGTAGAAGCTCTACTATTACAAGGAGATTGTACTTTTTCTTTCTGGAATGTTTCCTATGGATTTTTGCTCCCCCAACCCTGCAGTCTTTTCTTTTCCTTATCTATTTTCTCCAATTTTTGCCTTTGTAGCAATATTATATTTTGCTTGTTTTTTTCTACTTTAAAAATTTCCTTTACAGTTTTCCCCCTGATCTACTGCCTGTCAGACTTCCTATTTCTTTTCAACCATCTTTCTTCCATACTGTCTTATCTCCACTCATTCTGATTCTACTGTCACTATGCTTTCTCTCAACTCTTTCTCTACCTTTGATAATGATACAGGGAAAATATAACTCTTGACCTGTTAAATGTCAGATGTGCTGAGATTATGTTCCTTGAATATTGCGTAATTAATTTCAAGGGACAAAAAAAGTTAAGGGCAGTAAAGGTTTATTAAGAGAAAATGCCTGAGATAAAGGAGGAGTCCAGAAAGAAGTTGTTCCCAAGGCCCACTGTCAGGGGTAAATTATACAGCAAAATCAAAATGAGAGCACATGTGGGTGAAACTACAATCAATTTATGTTATTACAAGTATTGCCACTTAGTTAATATTGATATAATAGAGAAACAAATCATGTAGCAAGGATACATGGAAAGAATAAAAATACTTTATTCATTCACCAATGGTCACTCACCAATGTGCTTATCTGGGCCCAGTGGACCATGTGGTGTTAATTGCAGTATCTCAAATTGCTGTTTATCTCACAGGACTATTTCATCTCCATCCAGATGCCTAGCTCTCTTCAGACTTGCCTTCAGCCACAATTCTAATGTATCCATTTTCTGTGCTGACTCCAATGAAGGTTCAATTCTGCTCTGGCTGTATATTAATTGTTACCTAACTTAAATTGTCTATAATAATGTGACTTATCTATATAAGAGGTTTCTGCATTTATAAAAAAGTGAATAAGAGCCAACCAAAACTTTAACTTTAATGTAGCCACTTGTCAGCCTTTGAAGTATTCCCTGAAAGAATTATGCTTAAAGAATTTAAACAAATTTAACCGCAAATGTATCAATAGCTTCTACAAACCTCAAAACATATACCTCAGTCCTTAATTAAACTTCTCTCCTCCTGTATCCCTGCTCCTGGCACACAAGTATTCTCTTTATACACCTCAAGGCTAACCCTTTATTCAAAATATGAAAGACCTCCAACAGACAGTTATCCCACTTTTTTCATCTATTAGTATTTGTCCTTTCCAACTGTCCTCCTGTTTATTTATCCTCCTTCATTTTCAGTTTCCATCTCTTCCTTTTCCTCCCTTCTCCACATCACAAGCCAACCAATTGCCAATAAAAATACACTATAGAGTACAATGAGTACTAAAAAGAGTAAGCACGTAAAAATAATTCATACATATGATCGATGTATGATTGGATCTGTTGACACTATTTTAAGAAGTAGAAATTCTCTAAAGTAACTGTTCATTGCATTACAGATTCATGTAATAAAAATATCATAATGTAAAAATCAAAGAATAGAGAACAATATTCCAGGCACCAGTACCCTGAAAACAAGAAGGAATAGCAATTTTATTCTCAGAAAAAGTAAACTGATTGCTAAAACTAACCAGGAGAGGCAAAGAAAGTCATTACTTATTAGTTAAGGGAATAAGTCAACGTCAGAAAAAACAATGATAAGTATATATGTATCACATACAAATCCACCTAACTTCATAAAACATACACATAAAAGTTCAAATAAATACCACCACAAAATCACATTTTCACAGACAGTAAGATCGACTAAACAAAAACTTTAAAAAGTAATATTTGCACCACACCTTAGAACACATGAATCTAAAAGATATGTACACAGTGTTTTACTCCACCACTAAATAATATACATTATTCCAATTAGAACTTGAAACTTCTTCCAAAATAGACAACATAACTATTATAAAAATTGTATTCCAACAAATTGGAAAATATTGAATAAATGGGTACATTCCCAAACACATATGAATACCAAAACTAATCAAAGATTGACAAAAATAATCCAAAAAATAAAAAAACAGATAATGAATTTGAGACAGAAGTAAAACTAAAAACTACCACCTATAAAAACCAAGGACTTGGTGGTTTCTTTTAATTGAACAAGATCTTCAGGGAGGTTATAAAAGCAATACTCTTCATTTTCTTTCATGAAAATGAAAGGAAAGAAGTAATTCCAAAGCCATCTTGGAAGTCAACATCACTCTGATTCCAAAAATAGACAAGAGCTCAACAAAAGAAATCTACAATCCAAAGATTTTGTGGAATATAGACACAGAAATCCTCAACAAGATATTGCAAATAGAATGTAACAAATTCTCAAATGCAGCATAAGGCACGACCAAGTATGTTGCATCCCAAGGATGTAAGGATAGCACAAAATATGCAAATCAATAAATGTAATACCCCACAAAAACAAAAACAAAAACAAAGGTAAAAATCATGTGACTATATAAAGAGATGCAGAATAGTTTTTGACAAAATTCAACACCCATCCATGATAAAAACCCTGGAAAGATTTTATTGCAATCTGATAAAAGCAGTTATATATCTATGTACAGTCAGACGAGGAGAATGGTAGAGCAGAGTGGTAATTACATGCATTCCAATTCCAGTGACAAAGGATGACAAGATGTACAGTGAAATGTTGATCCTTTGATGATTGTATCAGCTACTAGAATAATTAGTGTTAATTATTATACATTTTCAGAAGAGATTTTTCCCCTTTCATCTCATTTCCATAAACAAAATTCTAGGTTTTACCAAGATGTTTGACATCTTCACTTTCAGAATGATTATTCTCTTTGAAGACACTGTTTTTAATACATAGTATTATATATCCCTCTATAATGATTTAGTGGCATAATGGAATCCTAGAATCCTCTGCTTTCTTTCATGTCTCTGTATCTGAATAATTACCATTGGCACAAATGCAGCTAAAGTCTTGTTAAAAATGGTTAGGTTGGATGATGGAGTTGGAGTAGAAGGAAATTGACCAAGGTCCCCTGACTCACTCAGTTCTCTTCAATTATGTTCCATTTGACTGCAGTGCCTCCATTGACCTGATACAATTTTCACAACCACTAAGAACTCTTATTTTTCACAAATGTCATATCCCTTTCTTGCTCTTTCTAAGCCTTGAAGAGCCCTCAATAGTTTTAAATTCCTCTTCTTCCTTTTTATTTTTCACTAAAGGTTACTTTCTCCTCCTTAAACATCCTTCTCTTTTTGCCTTTCTCTGCATGATTTTTCCTTCTGATTATTTAGTTGTATTATCAAAGCCCCCATTTTATTTCATATTAATATTTCAGACTTGTTTGTGCATCTACAGTGGACCCTTGACTTATGAACTCAATTCGTTTACAAGGGTTAGTTGTAACTCAAGTTGCTTGTAAGTCAAGAATATTTTTCCCACAAGAAATAATGGAAATACTTGTACTGCATTCCGAATCCCCAAAAACACCCCTTCACTAACTTTTTCATAATAAAAATGGTTGTATAATATGTGTAATTAACAGAAACACCTGTAAATTTCCTAGTATATTCACCAAAACATTGTAACATGTGTGTAGTTTACCAGAAACAGCAATTTCATACTGTACTCGCTAATCAAGTGGACATCTTTGGCTTACAAGAAGGGAAGATGAAATGAAAGGTGGTTATTACGTTGAAGAGGTGTCGTTTTCCATAAGAACATCAGGAATCTGACTCTCTAATGTCATTTCTCTCCTTGAGAGTCCGTAGGACCTGCTTCTGGCTCACTAGGTCTCAACTTTTTCAAAACTAATAATTCGTCTAAGGTTATCTGCTTTTGTCTTTTCTTTAACGTGGCTCTTTTCTATTGTGATTTTTTTCATTACTTTACTGTTTTTCCTTAGCTTCTCTTCTACTATGATTTCTTTCTTTACCTTCCTTTTATTCTTAGTTTCTTTTCTAGCTTTTTGAAGTCATTTTGTAGCAGCACTTGTAGCAATTCTATAAAAAACTGACCAAAATCACATCTGTATACTTGCACATCTGAGTTTAGACTGATGCTTACATAGGCTTACAACATGTTTTTCTGACATTGTCTTTGTTTGCAACCACACAAGAGGCTGGCACTTGGTTCTTCACTTATAAGCTAAACTCAAAATTCTGGGCATAACCCAAATTGTCCACGTGAGGCTGGTTTTGACTTGAAGGTCCACAGTAGTTTTTCATTTTATTTATAAACTTCCAGGATTGTAATTCTAAGTACCTCTTTTACTATGCCTTTCACCTTACATCACCATTCCCATTAACTACAAGCACACACATTAGATTGACTGATATTGCTCCAACAATATTGTATAATAATTAAAATCTGAGTGTATACAAAATGTAACTAGTGATTCCCACCTCTTGACATCCCACAAATCTGTTCTTCCTAGGTCTTTCCAAATCAATATATGAATTCCATTTTTAACAAGTTGTGAATTGTTTTCCTTATGAAATTTAGCTTGTTTTGTCAATATATTCTACAAAATACTTAACAAATTTTTTTCTATCTCTCACCTATAAGTAATAAGGTTTAAAGTTTTGTTTGTTCTTGTATCAGTTACTAAAACTGGTAATAATTGCTTTCCTTCTTTTCATCTTTGTTACTATTCTAGATTTAGTAATAAGAGTAGACTAAAGTAAAAAATGAGTTTATGCCAGGCCCTATTTTTCATAATCATAAATTCACACATGCGACTTTTTCTTACACAACTTTTCTCCTTATCAAGTTATGAATTTCATGCTTTTCTTTCAAAAAAAACTGTTATCTCTCCCAGAAATGCTTTCTCTCTTACATTCATTCCTGAGCCCATTTATCTTGAAAACTTTTTTCTTCAGGATACAAATTAAGATTTAACCTCTCAAAAATTACTCTGTACTTGAGTTTATCTTTATGAACTTACGTGATATTTTTTCTCTTATTTTTCTTAATTTATAATTATCTTATTCATATATCTGTAGTTTTCCTGTGTTTCCTGCAATCATATCTAGAATATGGGCTCAGAGGCTTAAACTTTTCTTAATGCCACACTTTCAATAGTTCACATAATTATTACATTATATGTGCAAAGGATTGTAGAAACTTATAAAATGTAGAAATCTATAAAAAAAAACCTATAGAAGGCTCTTTTAAAAACTCTGAACTAAAATTCAGATCAAGCTTAATTAACAGTAAGTAAATTACTCTTTTATTCAAATGGATTAGAGAAAGCCACTGAACTTGGTTGGAATTTTAAGAGGCAGAATTAGGCTTAGGAATATTGCCGGCTGTTTTCAGCAGACAGCATGGAAAATAAAAACCACAGGAAGTCCTCTACTAAAGGTGAACACAGAGACCAAATGCATAGTGCAGAGAATGTATTCAACCCAATAGGACCAGGGAAAGAAGTTAAAACAGGATCCTAGGCAAAGAGACAAACGATTAACCCAAGAAATGCTGAAAAATTTATACAAGGTGAAAAGAGGCTAGAACAGTCAAGATTGCCTGAGAAAGAAATACACAACATTATTTCTCTTTATAGGAATGGATTGCAACTTTCTCTTGAAACTTGAACAGAAATTAAGGTATGGGACCCACTAAGCACTCCACACTACAGTTAGAGAAAATTATTTCATTACATTTATTAAATTATAACTACATACCTCAAAGGAATTTCAGGTTCATGCAGCATACTCTCTGCTAATTTAAACCTTTTCTTTTTTACTGTTTGATACATCTTCTCTGATGATGACCTCCTTTTCAAGCCTTATGATGTTTTTCAATACCATACTCTGGTATAAAACAGAGAAATATTCTAGGACAAAAGAAAGAAATGGGAAGGTTGATTGGAAAAGAAGTAGTGAAAAATCAAAGCCAAATAATATAATGAGGAAGGTCATCTTGAAAAAATAGTCTTTAACTTCAAAAGTCATCAATGAGTTGTGTCAAGACATGAGGAAACTCATAATTCCTGGAGAAACATGTTTATATGAGTTAAATGGGATTGCAAGAGATGTGGAAAAACATGAAGCAATCCAGAAAAAGACAAAATAACATAGCTGTCAAGGACTCTAGGTCACCAGATAATGCTATATTTCTTTGAATCTGAGAGTTTGGTTATAAGGTGATAATGTACCAAGAAAAGCACAGTTGTATGAAATATCCATTCATCTTTTGGACAATTCCAGCAGGTTCCTAAAGTCCAAATAGCAAATTTGGTAATATAATACTGAAACAAAATTTAATACCTCCCTCATATTGTATGTTTATGACCAAACTGAAACATAAATTATCATGTTAAGAATACTGGTAGATAATTAAATGTTGGTCATTAAGTTTATAACAATAAAATAAAAGTAAATAAAATAAAACAGAAAATTTTATATTACAAAGCACGGCCAATGTGTGCAAAAGATTTACTGGGCATGTAATAGGATCTCTTCAAAACTTATGCATACACTTGTGAATTTAGAAGCTGCAGTTCAGATGTGGGCTGATTTACAGGGAGTAAAGCTGATTCAGGTGATAACTAAGGTCAGCTTGCTAGAACTAATCATGAGAAATAATGAGAAGTAAAATCAAAAGGGGAGTTAAAGATCAGGTGATGGCAAGGTGACAGACACAGAAAGCTGCAAGTTCAGCTATGTAATTGCACAATGTGCTACTTTACATATCCATAACTGGGCTTGGTGGCTTCTACTTCTTTTAAATGAGTGGAAGTAAGAACACTGTGTCATCGTATTAGAGTTCTTGACATAGTTTTAATCTACTAGGATAATTCCTTCAAAATATATGTTGAAGACTAAAAATAATTATAATATTCATTGTGTACTTTATTATAATACTAAAATATTCTGCTTTTGCATCCACAAGTGTGTAGTATATTGTAGGCACTGTACTTGCCTGCCCCCCGTCTCTGTCTCTCTGTCTCTCTGTCTCTCTTTCTCTGTCTCTGTCTCTCTCTCTCTCTCTCCCTGGGTCTCTCCCTATTTCTTCCTTTTTCTCTTCTGTCTTCAGCTCCTTTTAAGACCTGATTAAAAGTTGATCAGTTCCTCTTATTCCAAAACTGGTTAAATCCATACTACAATCATTATACTTACTAGGGGTTTCAGCACTCTGTTTCAGCTGCATTAGCCCCAGTCATCATATCACTATGTCCCTGATAACTACAGAGGGTCTATATTCCCCATCAAATTGTTAAATTTAGCCAGGTCAGGGGAAGCCAGAAAAACTTAGCCAATCTCACTATACTTGCCATACTTATGTTCTCCTTACAGCTGTAACTTATTACTTTGTCATAAGGTACTAATCCTGGGTGGCCCTACCAGACAGATTTCTCTGTAAGGAGATAAAACTCCTGACTTTTATCTACTTCAATGTCATTGTTATATCCCATCTTTAAAAATATCATTAACTTTTATAAATTTGGCACATAACATGTTTGAATTTAATTTATGATTTAATACCTATCTGTGATCATTAATCCATTATCCAAATAGAACTGTACATCCTGTAACACAAGCAGGTTTTGGAATATGTATGGCATCTACAAAGTAGATAGTGTCTGACAAGGAGGTGTACAAATATGCAAATGTGCTTTTCCAAAGACATTAAACAGGAAAAACTTTTCTGTGTTGTCATATCAGCTTTGCAACAAATACAACCTAAGATTGAAGGCTGTGAATAGTAGGCAGTGCTTCAGGGCAACCACAATCTGCAATGACTTTCATCCTGCAATTCAAAATACAGTAGATCAATCCAGGATGTGCTTAACTGCGGTCTTAGCAGACTTTGCTTTCTTACAAATTTATAGATGGACTGTAAAACTGTCTAATAATGTCTTATGCAGTGTTTTCAGGTAGCAAGTTTTCTTCTCTTCATAGTTTCTTTTCTTTTTAATTAGGATGGCTACTCAGAATATTTAGTTCACCCTCTGGAGAGAGTTGATGTCTGAGGATACAGTCTTATTCACTGTATTCTCCAGATGAAGCAGGGAAAATGAATGACTCAGTGTTCTACAACACACTGGTCAAGCACTCTCCTAGAAACATAGACAAAATATGTGGCTCTCTAATTACAGAAAAGGATTAGGCAAAAGGTAATTAGGCATAGTTAGCAATGTGAAAAGAAAAATTCTAAATGGACTTAATGGCTCTATTGATTTTGAATTATTTAAATGTTGAAATTTTTAAAATTGATTTTCTTGGTGATACTGTAGATCATACTCAGTGTTGTACATGCTAGGCAATCACTCTATCACTGAACTACATTCCCTACTCAATTTTAAATAATTTAAAAGGTGATGTTTTTAAGTTCTACTTGCTTGGCCCTCAGATCTTTTCAAGATACTATGTCATTCTGAATATTAATAAAATCATGATTTCTAACATGCAACACTTTATGACATGTAGCAATACATAAATTTTCTATGGTATATAGAAAATAAACTGCATTTAATTTTTATTAATCATTAGCAAAGTCTCAATTTTGATGTCAGTCATTTCTAATAGTGTATCATATAATTCTTTTGTCACACATTAGTATCAGAACATTTTTGTCTTCATTATAGACAAATCTAATTTTGGTTTTACTGATAAAAGATACTTATCATAGTTACACTGAAGCAGAATCTTCTTAGCATAAACAAAGTAGAAATACAAAAGGAATATGTCTACACAAGCAGTTTTGAATTATTCCCATTGTAATAGTAACAATAAAGTGTCCTATATGTAATAGTGTATTAGTATAGTGTGTAGGAACTGTCTTGGTTACAAAAGTAAATAAAGAACCTCATTCCCTGGCACTTGGAAACTGTTCCTAAGAAAACCTGGTTAAACATGCCGTCTTTTCTATAGAATCATTTTTAATGTACCGAAAACTCCACTTTTATAACCAGCTCCATTCTTGAGCTTCTTTCATTAGAACTGTGGACTCTAGAAGTAATAAAAGAGAGAATTTGTGATGTAGACACAAATGAAATTACAAAATCTTTTTTTTATAAAGTGTGCACAGTTTGGTTGTGGAAGATACTTATGAATACTATGCTGGATATAGGTGTGATGTCTAGAAGATAGTTAGATTGGAATAAATGTTAGAAAAATACATGTTTTCATTAATTAATATTCCATCTTTCTAAATTTAAACACATTTTTTAACTTAGGTGTGTGTATTGGGTGATATACTATGTACCCCCAAATCCTCATATACTTTTGATGGGGCTGAGTCTGGCGTGGGGATTGGCAATGTGAGCACTGCACCCACCCAGGGGTGGAGCTGACATACAGTGTAAATGAGGTGAGTCTTCCTCTTGCTCGCTTCAGCTCTCTCTCTCGCATGCTCTCTCTCTCTGGAGCACGCTTGCAGCTTGTGGCCACCATGAACAGCAGCCCGGCCACGCCATGCTTCCTTGGAGCCAACTAAGTACGGACTGAAACTCCGGAGAAACTGTAAAAAATAAACCTTTTATTCCCTAATTTTGGGCGTCAGGTATCCTGTCTCAGCAATGAGTGAAAAGTAACTAAGACAGTGTGATACCAAAATTTTGCAATATTTTGAAGAATGTACATACACTTATTTGTGTGTTGCATGAATATTTTGAAAAGTGTGCAAATGTTTATGATTTCAGGACAGTCAGCTGCTATTGAACAATAATGCAGTAAATGCAGATATTTTTCTTTTATTTGTAAGTATTGTTGATGTCAAATGGTAGTCACATCATAATATATCTCTCCTGTAAATTTCATACATTTTAATAAAAATATTCATTTTCTACAATGGTTTGATAATTTTTTTTTCAAAAATGAATGAAGTTGAGATTTGACAACATTTTGCATGGAGATATTTTCAATATCAAAGTGACTTTGATACTGCAGATAATTGATTCCAGGTTTTAAAATGTTTCTCTTTTCTTTCTCTTGCATACACACACCAGATATGTGAACAAACATAATAAGTAGAATACAATCAAAATAAAACTATTTTGATTCCACTTATCCCTTAATATTTATTCAGTGGGCTTTCACTTTTTCCTAAACTACATAAAAATTTTTGCAGACTTCATGAATTTTTTGTTTATTGTTAGGTAATTTAAAAGCCTTATAAGAGTGGGTTGGGGTGGTATAATAGTAATTAGCAGCAAAATACTCTCTCTGGCTCCCAGAAAGCAGACACCTGGAAAATAACTTGGTGAAGAGAGAGAAAAAAAGTAGATCTATAAACTTGAGGAGGAAACACAGAAAAATTAGAAACTACAAAAAATTTGGAGAAATAAAGCACAACACAAAGAAAAGAACAAAAATATCTAGAATCACCCTTACTTAGAGGATGGGAACAAGTTTGGCTAGACACGAGAGGAAACCCCAGGGTTTTGAACTCTAGAGAGAAACAGCAGATTGGAACAGCAGTGCTAGCCATCTGTGAAAGCCATGGCTATTGTGAACTGCAGAATGATAATTATATCTTACTCCAAAATTTACTCCATCCACAGTGTAGGCAACAGAGAAGAAAATCCGTGCCTCAGCTGCTATGTTCCAGGTTGTTTAACCAGGTGCCACTTTTGTGAACTGGTTGGTTATTTAAAACAGAGCTGCAGAACAACTGAAAAACAACTTCACTTCAGGGTTCCCAGTGTTAATCTTCCACAGCAACTTGGTGGGAGACAGCCATAGGACATAGTTGTAGAGAAGGTATAGATCATTCTGTGTCATTCATGGAAGTATCTCATTCTCCATCAATTTTGAAAGATAGTTTTGTAAGGTTCATGAATCTGGATTGGAGGTTGTTTTCTTTTAGGGTTTGAAATTCTTCACTCTAAAGTCTTTATGACTTGAGAGTTTGTGTTGAGAAGTCTGTTGTTCTGATGGGCCTTTCTTTATAGGTGATTTGTTTCTAATAATTTTTAAGATTTTAGTCTTGTGTTGAATTTCTGGAATCTTCACTACTATGTGCCTTGCTGTAGAAATTTTTTGGTCATGGCTAATTGGAGTTCTCAATGCCTCACTTATCTGTGTGAAAAATTCTTTTTCCCTGTCAGGGAAGTTTTCTACCATGATATATGTAAAAAGGTTATTTATGTAAGTTGCGCTATCTCCTGCTTTTTCATTAACTCCAATCAGCCTTATCTTATTCTTCTTTTCATCATCTAGCAGTGCTGGATTGATTTCTCATGGGTCCTTGGTATTTTTAAGAAACATTTCTTCTCATGATCGCTAACATAATCTTGCCTTTTATGTCTGAGATTTTGTCCTCACATTGGCTAATTCTGCTGTGAATACTTTCAGTATAATTTTTAATCTCCTGGATATTTGTTTGAACCTTTTCTTATCAATTACATGTCTTTCCTATGCTGGGTATTTGTGGTTTCAATCATTTTCCTAAAGTGCTCTATATTTTTTTTATGTGTGTCTGATCCAGAGTCACTAAGTATGTCTTTAATTATGGTCGTTTCTGTAGTTGTTGGAGAAATTATTTCTGAATTGATTTTTTTTTCTAAAGCCTCATTCAATTGATTTGTTGTGCCCACTTCAGAGAATCCACGTAGGTGGCTTTTGTATTCCTCTACCTCATTGTTTCCTGGGCATGCTTTTGGTGAACTGGACATCTTAGGTTCCCTCTCCTTTAAGTGTCCCTTCCTATTCTATTCTTTTAACTTTAATTACTGGGTTGATGCTTGTAAACTGCCTGTGCTCAGTAGCTTTATTACTAGTATTGAGAACCTTTAGCAAATGACTACTTCTCTGAGGTACCTTCCATGTGTAGCTGACTTTTGGGTTTTGAGTTTATTGCAAGATACTACCTCACTGATTTATTGGAAATGAGAAGTTGCTGCCTACTTGGCCCAGGCCCTGGTTCTTTGGCAGTGACCTATATTACTTTTTATGACTCTTTGCCAGTCTCAGTCTTGGTATACCAGGAAGAACAAGTAGTTAGAACAATTATGTCACGTTGCCTAAAGTGGTGCAATCAGCAGTAATGATAGCATCAAACACAGCCTAGAGAATGACAAATTGAGGTAGCTATTAATTTGCCACCTTTAATGGTGTGAACTAGATTTGTAATTATATAACAAAATCTAAAATGAACCAGAAAATTGTATGAAATAAATAGGCTCTCAATATTGACGACTTCATCCTCAGGGAGAAAATTCAAAAGGGATTAAGAGGAAAAATAAAGAAATAGAAGAAAAGAAAGAGTTTACAAACAAGGCTGGAGGATAAAGGAAGATCATGCCAACTTTAAGAAACTGGTGAAGAAGACAGGAGGAAAAAAGAGAAGGAAGAAATGAAAATACAGCAACAACAATACTAGAAAACATGTTCATACTTATAAAAACAAGAACATTGAAGAAATAACAGAAAACAAAAAATCAAACAGTCAAAAAGAAAGAAAGAGAAAAAAAAGGAAAAAAAATGTCAACTTCAAAGTGTGTCTTTGCTGTCACTGGTAGACACTGGGGCAGACAGAGTCCAGATCCACACTGCTCAATCCCAGCAAGGCAGCCACAGCTCCATGGTGGGGTAGTGGGTAATCCCAGCAAGGCTGCACCCCTATTTCTGCTGAAATTCAGGCTGGCCTCCACCTGTGAGACTGGAATAAGACCCAACAGTGTTTAGCAGTAGCTGAACTCCCTCTGGTTTTTAACTCAGCTGAGAGCCACTAGATAGAACCAGCAGCCACTCAGAGTCTGGAGCTCAATTGGCCTTTCTCCAAGATGGCTCCCATACAATCACCTTCTCTTGACAGAAGTCCCAATATGAACAGTTCACTAACTACTGCAGTCCACCACTGTGTTTCACTGGTGTGATTCTCTGTGGAGGCCTCTGAATTCACCAGCAGTCACTGAATAACTGCAGGCTCAAGGAACCCCAACCCCCAACACAATGTTTCTGGGCTCAGGGAGAAAGTGCCACCTGCCTCCTTCTTCACTGCAGTTTCTCTCTGAACTCTATCTGTGGGCTTCAATTCTCACATCAGATACCTCCTGGTTCCAGAGACTTACTTTTATCCTGCTTCTTTTCCTCACATTACTACATTCAATGTCTGGACACAAAATCTCAGAGAAGTAAAATAGTGCAATGAGAGAAATAAGTCAGTGTCTTTCAGTAATAATTCTCCATGTGAATGGTTTCAATACTCCTTTCAAAAGACACAGATTGCCAGAACACATCAAGAAACAAATTCCAAAGATATAACATATAAAATAAGCATATTTAATCTGAAAAATAAATTCACAGATTAAAAGTCAAAGGATGGAATATAATATTGTATAAAATGAGACCTCAAAAAAAGCACAAAGTGGGGTTCAAATCCAGCCCAATCAAAAGAGGCAAAGAAAGTCACTGCATATTGGTTAAGGAAACAATTCAAGAGGAAGAGGTATAATTACAAATATAAATATATAGATATTATAAACATAAATATATAGATATAATTATAAATTATAAATATATATGCATTGAACATTGGTGCACTCAATTTAATAAAACAATACTGGATATAAGTGATCAGATAGACACCAACATGATATTATTTGGTGGCCTCAATACCATACATGTAGACATACCCTAGAGATTTGAAGTTCTAAACTCTAGTCTGCAGTAATGATAGGCAAATTTTTGTTCCCTTGGCAGTTATGTGCTTCTTTCCTTTCTAAAATATTTACTTCTGACTATTTCATAATCTGTATATGATTGATTTAAGAGTCAACAACCTTCTTAGTTATCTATTTTGAAAAGTCTTCATGGTGAATCATTGGGAATATAGCACTTATTACCTACACACTTCAGCTAGAACTGAAATAAAAAAAGAGTACTCTTTGCACTGACTTAGATTAAGTAAAAGTAACAATGGTTTTTTTAAATAACATGTATTAAATGTAAAAATCACTTTCAGAGCCACTATCTTACCTAGCAAACATATCAAAACCAGTTGGTTCTTCAAACATTTAGAAACATAGAAAACCTGTTTTCTAAATAGATGTTAGAATGTAATCCATAATTTACTTCTGATTACTACCTCCCAAATATTTGTGAGAATTCGTATTTATGGACTTTGACCTGGAGATTACATAGCATATTATATTACTTTCTTACAGCAGTGTTTCTTGCA
Organism: Dasyprocta punctata; assembly: GCA_004363535.1. NCBI lineage: Eukaryota > Metazoa > Chordata > Mammalia > Rodentia > Dasyproctidae > Dasyprocta > Dasyprocta punctata. The sequence continues at coordinate 2,872 of RJWM01024600.1, read as the reverse complement.
ATCTGTATATTGCTTATTCATTTTTTAAGTGCACTAGCCAAAAAGAGGTGTCACTATTTATTTTGTAGAATTTGTATTTTTAAAAGAAATCTAACTTTTAAATATCAATTTTCAAAACACATTGAATGTTCTGGAGATTATAATAAATGTCTAGCAGATCTTTTTAATGACATAGTGCTTTGGTACATCTTCTCAATGTGCTCTGCAAGTCTTGTTAGAATTACTCATAATGAACTCTTACAATTGTCACATATACTTTGTTGCTACTATCATTTATGTTAATATAATTATTTTATGAGGAATTACTGAATAATTTCTTTAGGATTTAGAAAATAATTTTATTGAGTTTATTATTATTACTATTATTTTGTTACTGAACAGTACAGAAATGTATTTTGTAAGGCTTCTTTCTTTTCACTGTGTTCTAGAATGGTCAGAACCCACTTTTGAGAATTTTTTGGATCACACACGAATTGTACTAAAAATAATAATATAATTGTTTTCCATTTTAATGTCATTTGCAAATTTGTTTTACAGTCACAAGGTTTTTTCCATTTATCTTTTAATTTATTTTTATTTTGTGACATCTATGTTTCAAAATTTGGTGCAAATATTTTGGGACAATAACAGGCTAAATTTTATTATGAATCATAGTGAAGTATAAGGTAACATGTTATTGAGCCCATTTTATTCTTATTTATTTATTTCTAATTTTTTTTAAAAGAGGAAAGCAAAACAAAATAGAACAGAAGCAGATCAGGACAAAACAATGCAAGCAACACAGGATTTCAAAACAAGTGAACAGGAAATCAACAGTGACTATCATAATGTCTCTTGTTTTCTTCAAAATAGTTGTCCATATCTTCACACATAATGAATTCAAACAAAGCACAATAATATAAAACTGCTAAAAACAAAAGAATGAAAATGCTACAGGCCTTCAAAACCTGACAATAGGAAAATAAGCAACAGTTACTGTAATGTTTCTTGTTCTCTTCAAAATACTATCCACACTTTCACACATATTGAAATCAAATAATACAGAACAGACTAAGAACAATCAAAACAAAGGATATAAGCATTACTGGACTTCACAACAAAATGATAGGAAATCAGCAATGGCTACTGTAATGTCTTGTTCTCTTCAAAGTAGCTGTCCATACTATCACTCATAATAAAATCAGTTCTTGTAAACTCTTTAGGAGAAGCTCTAGGCTTGTATAAGACTATACATGGACATTTGTCCCTTCTGTATTAGAGGGAAAGACAAAACAAAACATGACAAATTACAATAAAAAACAAGAAACAAAAGAGACTAATAAATAACAATAACAAAGAGCCCAGAACAATAACAATACAGGCTTGCAAAACAAGGTGGTAGGAACATAACTAAGGTTGTTACTTTGCATAGTTATCTTCAAAACAGTTACTCAGATTACCACATATAGACTTGCAAAATTCATCTAATCCTATGAATATTAACTGTTTTGTTCCAAGAACTAATAGAATTGGTAACACAATCCTCTTAAGTGTATATATACAAATTTATATCATTTTTCTTTTCTCCTCCTTTTTTCTCCTTTTCCCCATCTGATTTATTTTTCCCCCTTTGGGCAGTTTGTTATCCTTCAACAATATTTACTGATTATTTTCTGTCTTATTTACTCTTTCAGTTTCTTACACTAGGGGGACAATACAGTATTTACACATGTGAGTTTGATTTATTTCACTTATGAGTATGGTCTCAAGTCGCATCCATTTACCTATAAAAGCCTCAATGTGATCCTTCTTTATAGCTGAGTAGTACTCCATTGTATAAAAGTACCACATCTTTTTTATGCATTCCTTGGCTGATGGGCATTTAGGTTGTTTCCAAAATTTGACTATTACAAATTGTGCTGCTATAAGTATGGGTGCACCTATATCACTGTGGTATGATGTTTTCAATTCTTCTGGGACTATGCCCAGAAGTGGAATAACTGGGTCAAATGGGACTTCCCATCACAACTTTTTGAGGAAACTCCAGACTGATCTCCACAGTCCGCACCAGTCTACACTCCCCGCAACAGTGTAGAAGGGTTCCTTTTTCGCCACAGCTCCTCCAGCATGTGTTATCGGTACTTTTCTTGATCCTGGCCATTCTTTCTGGAATGGGATTCTTTCTGGATGGAATCTCAGTGTTGTTTTAATTGCATTCCTCTAATGACCAATGATGCAGAACATTTTTTCATGTATTTATTTGCCATTTGTATTTCTTCAGTCGAGAAGTGTATATTTGTCTCAGATGCCCATTTTTGGATTGGATCTTTGAATTTTGGGGGTCTGATTCTCTTTAATTCTTTATATGTTCTTGATAGAAGTCCTTTGTCTGAGGGACAATTGACTAAGATTTTTTCCGAATTTGTGGGTTTTCTTTTCACTCTGTTGAAGATTTCTTTTGACATGCAAAAACTTTTAAAGATGATGAGATCCCAGTTATTGATTCTGGGAAGTATTTTCTGTGCAGTTTGATTTTTGTTCATGAATTCTCTCTCTACCCCTATATCTTCAAGTTTCTACCTACCTTGTCTTCCAGCAAATTTAGTGTTTCTGTTTTGATATTTAGATCTTTGACCATTTTGACTTTAGTTTAGTGCATGGTGATAGGCATGGGCCCATTTTATTGGAGGTAAATCAAAACCAATCTACCATTTTATTTTTCCCTGAGAGATAGTTACAGATATATATCTACAAAAATTCATTTTGCTTCTTTGACTCTGTCATTTTTATTTCTAATAATTTGACAGAAGGATGGTGTCTAGATAACAAGAAAATCTGTAGATTCTATGGAATGAAAAGAAATTTAAAACTTTTATATATCAAAACTTTTCAG
>RJWM01024599.1:0-30522 GCA_004363535.1 Dasyprocta punctata | reverse complement strand
TAGTGACATCCTCTTTACCTGGCTCCTTCTTCCTGTGTTTTTGGTTCTCAGCTGCACTGTGGTTCTTCAGAGGAATCAGAAGACTTGGTCTGCATCACATTCCCTGCCCAGTCGTTTGCTCCAGTAGCAGCCCAAACTTACCCTCCATCCACTGCCTCAGCACCTTTTGTGAAATATGTCTGTGTATTCTCCCCCTCTGGCCCCTGCCAGATTTTGAGCTCCTTGGATACAAATCCAACATCAGTTTTTAAATTCATTCACGCATCCCTAGTGACTGACTGAATGGCTGCTCAGGGTAGTTGCTCTATAGGTATTTAAGAAGGAAAGAAGGAAGGCTGAGAGAAGGGAAGATAGAAGGTCTGGGTTCAATGATGTGGAAACAATTTCTGGGGCATGTTGCTGATGACAGAATGTGTGTGACAAAGCAGAGTGCATGGGATCATATATAATGTGTGCGTGTGTAACACTGTTGGGGAAATGTTCACTGAAATATCAGCAGTGGTGCTATCTGGATACCCTAATAGCTGGGTATTTTTCTTTTTCTTTCTTTCTTTTTTTTTTTTTTTTTAACTTTCTTCATGTCGTTCTGTATGCTTGAATTTTCCACAGTAAGTGTGTATTATTCATGTAGACAAAGCCAGAAACAACCAAGAAATAAAGCTAGAAGAATTAAATTGAGCTCTTCCTTGACTGTATCTCAGGGGTGCTGGAAACTCAGTCTGTGGACCAAAGCCCTACCCCAAGGGCATGCGTGTCAGTCACCATAACAGAGAAATGTCTCTGTTGCAATTCCAGGGTACTTGCTATGTTTCCTGTTACCAGTGCCAATGAACTTCCTTGCAGTGAAACATTGCCCCTGGGTTTCCCCAAGGCTCTGGGAGGCAAAGGTAAAAATGGCATCATTTCTTCCCTCTAGACACAAAACTGAATATTGCTGGGCACAGTGGCACATGCCTCTAATCCCAGCACTCGTGAGGCTGAGGCAGGAGGATTGCTGTGGATTCGAGGCCAACCTGGGCTACATAGTGAGTTTAACACCAGCCTAAACTACATAGGGAGACCCTGTCTGAAGAAAAACAAAACAACAACAATAAAAAAGAAAAAAAAAAAAAAGCTTGGCATTGTAATTGATTTGATTATTGCTGCGGTTACTATTGAAATAAAGTGAAAGCCTGTTAGCCCTGGGGTTGGCCGAGAAGTCAGTCACATCCAGAGATTGACCTGGTGTTTTGATCTCAGGAGGCGGGTTGGCAGAGAATTCTGGAATCAGGCTGCCTGGACTCAAATTCTAGCTCCATTGCTTCTAGATGTTTGGCCATTGCCAAATTATCCTCTCCTTTTGTGCCTCAGTTTCTTCACTGTAAAAGGGACATGTGGGCAGCACATATCTCCTACATTTGCTGCGGGGACCAAATGAATTGATACATGAATGCATGGGGCTTGGCCAAGGGACCAGTGTGGAGTAAATCATGCACAGATGCGAGGCTCGGCAGTGACGCCTGTCTGCTTTATGTGAGGTGGCAGCATTAACCCATCAAATGGGCACCGACATGGGGAAATGTCTGTCCCTTTTTAAAAAGCAAGCACCTGCCGAGCGTATTTATGGTTTATGATCAGGAGGCAGCGTTAATGGCCCATAATGTGATTACTATGAGGATTTTTATTAGGAAAATTTCAAGCAATTTGGCATTAATTAATGTACTGTTAACTTTAGAGTGTTACTCACTTAGTCCTTAGAGAGTTGGAGAAAATAAACCTGTTGTCAAAACCCTTACCCTGGGAAGTAAATAAGAGTTGTTTCCTCCTTGAAAGGCCCTGTTTGTAATAAAAATAGATGAGTCGTTGCGTTTTTCGATGGCAGTGTTTACTGAGCCTGTGTGTCCCTTCAAGAGAGGAGGAGGGAGGACAGACATGAAAATGTCAAGCGACAGGAAGGCTCAGAGGAGAACTTGCAGATGAAAGCCTCTGGGGCAAAAAGGCAGGAGTAGAAATGAAGCAGGCATTTGGGGTACACCATCAAGCACAGATTGCAAGAGGTTTTGGAGGCCCCTGCCCCTGCTCATCCCTGCCCTGCGTGCAAAGTGACAAGTGACACCTCCCACCCTAAGCCTCATTGGAATATCAGCATTCTTCTGGCCTGCAACCCCCACCCCACTGTGAAAAACAAACTGTTGTAGGCCTCTTCCTGCTCTGCCATTGCAGTCCTTAAAAAGGATCTCTCACCAGCTCACACAGTGGTTTTCCTCTGATCCAGCACACAGGGCTGCCTCTGATCTCCCATGCTTTTGTTCCTCTTAGGGTCTTTGCATGTACTCTTCCCTCTGCCTTTCCCATCCCTTTTGCCCCATGAACATTTCACTCAACCTATAGGCCACAACTTAAAGCTTGCATCCTGGTCAAGTTGGATAGGGTGCTAGGGCTGCTGTAACCAGGTAGCACAGCCTGTGTGGCTTCAACATCAGAAATGTATTAACTCACTAGTTAGAAAACTGTAGAGTGCAAGCTCAGGGTGCTAGCATGATCCAAGTTCTAGGGAGTGCCCACTTCCTGGCTGGTAGATGGCTGCCTTTTTGTATCCTCATGTGATAGAACGCAAGTTCTCTTGTGTCTCTTTTCATAGGACCATTATTCCCATCAACCCCGACCTTCACCCTCATGACTTACTCTTAATCACCTCCTTTAAGGACGCATCTCCTAGACAGTCACATGGTGGGTCAGGTGTTGGGGCTTCAACATATGACTTGCGGGTAACAATTCTGAGAAATTGGTATATATTCAAAAAGGAAAGGGGAACAGGAAAAAACTGAGAAAAAGAAACAGGAGTTTGATGACATGAAATTCCATGATAGCGTCATGCAAAGAGTGATTGGAGAAGTGTTGTGGGAAATAAGGTTGGAAAGGAAAGAAGAAAACAGGTGGTCACACGCCATTGCTTAAAGTAATAGTAATAACAGCTACCATTTATCTTATTTTCTTCATATCATATATTAGTCCTGATGGTTTTTTTTTTTGTGTGTGTGTGTGTGTGTGGCACTGGGGATTGAACTCACAACCTTACGCCTGCCACGCCGGTACTTAAGTCACTGAGCCAAACTCCCAGCCCTAGTTTTTTGAGACAGGGTCACACTATGTAGCTCAGGCCAGCCTTGTGCTCATGTTGTAGCCCAAGCTGGCCTCGAACTCATAATACTCGTCCTACCTCAGCCTCCCAAGTGCTGGGATTAAAGGCGTGTGCCATCACGCCTGGCTTAGTCCTGGTGTTTAATATTTGTCTTAGGTATTTAATATCTGTTTTTCCTTTTTGGGGAGTCTGCTTCACACAAAGAGGCTCTCTCAGATGCACGTGACTCTCCTATGCTCTCCCGGCACATTGCCTGCTTGACACATCATGGGAACTTATTGCAGTGGCTATCACTGAGTAGCAGACTTCTGCAAGTTTGGTGGCACAAAATGCCATCATTTGTTTGTGATCATGGATTCTGTGGACAGGAATTTGGAAAGAATGCGTGGGAGATAGGAAAAGGACAAACTTGCCCCAGGCTCAGAGGCACTGCTCTGTATAAACCCTTTTCTGAGCACAAAATTCCATAAATTTCCCCCAGGAGGTGAGTGTCAATCTTTATTCTTATTTTACTAATGATAAACTAGAGTCTTCAGAGGTTATCTAACTTGCCCACGCTGTTAGAGTCATTGTATGAAGAACCGTGGTTTGAAGCAGATGTATCTGCTCTCCAAACTGAACTCCTCTCCCCTTGGCCTTTACACTTCTGCAGAATGGCTGCCCTTGTGGGCAGAAATGAGGTTGGCCATCTTGGCAGGAAGCTCTCTGCCTGCCAGGGTGATGAGTGTTCTAAAGCATAATCCAGTTGGCCCCCAAAAGGGACACTGGGAAATTTCAGTGGCAGTTTTGAGGACTGGGGATGTTAAATGCCCTGAAAACCTGTGGAATAACCCCATCTCTCCAAGAATGGCCTCTTTTCAAATTCCAGTACTGTATCTCTGGTGAGAAGCCCCACTTGAGAAGGGGGAAATGTGAGAAATATTGATCTGTGCTGAATCCATCAAGAGGTGCTCAAATACAATAGAAACTGTTATCTCCTTTCAGGGTTTTGTTTCAGGGTTAAAAGATTTCATTTTAATGAATGGCAGAGATTTGATTCTCAGTTTCACAATTTATTAGCTGACCAGGTCAAGTAATCACCCTAGGTCTTAGTATCCTTCTCTGTAAAATGGGAATAATCAAAATACATCCCTTACAGATCTGCAGTGAGGTACAAATAATATAATGTCTGTTCAAAATGCTCAGTCAGGGCACCATGCATAGTAACCTTGTTGTATTTATCATAATTCTTCTTCCATCTTTGGTTCATGGAAAAGGTCACATCAGCAGGATGGACAAGAGTTTGTGGGCCACAGCACAGCATTTTCACAGATGATATGTAACCAGCAAAGTGACTGGGCCCCAGCGAATTGTAGCACAACATACCATACGCTATCAATATCTATCCCAGCAGTTTCCATTTATTGAGCAGTACATCATTAGAATATCCCTGAGCTCTCGACAATAAAATCAATAAGACGGTTCAGCCATGGGCTGTGGTTTAATAACTCTCGTCTTGAATGGGGGGAAAAATCAGTGATCAGGAAAATGTCTTGAGTGCTTGGTCAGGGAGTAGAGGGAGATGTTTTCTCAGAGTGGGAAGAATTTAATGAGTGAGCTGGGCTTCCCTCTCTGGGCAGAGCAGAAGCTGTGAACATTCAAGGCAGTGTCTAGAGATGTGTTGGCTACACTCTTAGCACCAGAAGATATGGTTTTGTAAAGGTAGATAAAAAGAAGGTATCTAAGATGTGGTTCTCAGTGTAAACCACAGTTTGCAACCACTTACTTGGAGAGTTTTAAAATTCACCAACGCCAGCACCCACCAGCCATGGCCAAGTATTGCTTAATGATAGGGCTACTAGCGTAATTGGGTGACTTCGCTTTTGTAAAACATCACAGAATATTTCTACAAATCAAGATAGCTATGCCATCACTAGATGATATATTATCGGACCAGTAACCAGGCATGATGGTACATGCCTGTAATCCCAGCACTCTGGGAAACTGAAGCAGGCAGATTGCAAGTTTAGTCTCAACCTGGGGAGCAGTGCCACAAAAGAAAAATTTAAAAAATATGGAACCACTGTCATGAATAGTTCATTGTAGACCAAAATGTTATGTGGCACATGACTCTAATTAAGTTAGAATTTGTTGGGGATGGTCTCAAGACAGAGGTTGTTTTGTAAAAAGAAACATGAAAAGATAATCTGATGGTCCTGGTATGTAGACAGGCTGAGGAATTGTGGACCTAGAGCAGTGGTTTTCGCATGATAGCCTGCATCAGAATCACCTGGAGAGCTTGTTGCAGCAGATTTGGGTCCTCCAACCCACCCCCAAAACATGACAGAGTTTCTTTGACTGAAGGTCAGGACTGGGGCTGCATTTCTGACAAATTCCTGGTGTGCTGATGCTGCTGGCCAGAGACCACACTTCACAAACTATTGTAGGGCTTTTGATTCTTTGATTTTTTCCACATCCCAGGGGCAGAGGGTGGGTATCTGTCAATGAAAGGAAACATTTTTGGTTTTGCCACAACTGGGCAGGTACTGGTATCTGGTGGACAGACGCCAAGGATGCTGCTACACATCCTCCTCCAGTACTCAGAAAGCCCTACAGTAAAGAATTATTTGGCTCCAAATATCAATCAGGCAAAGACTGAGGAGCCTACTTTATAAGAGACAGTGGTCAAAAAGTCGGAGTGATTCTTTGGTTCCATATGAGGTTAGCATCATAGCCAGAGTGAAAAGAGGGGTGCTCAAATTTTTTTCTAGCCAAAATCTGGTTGTAGAGCATGGTATTTGAAATCATGCTAGATTATTCCCTGACTTCTACTCCATCTTCTGGCTATGTGAACATGGGCAAGTTCCTTACCCTCTCTGTGTCTGGAATGATTATCTGTAAGTGAGGATAATTTCCAAGTACAGCACCATGTGAGAGGTAAAACACCTGCAAGAGAATCTCATGAATGTTAAGTGTTCAGCACATTGGAATGAAAATCAGAGGGACAGTTTTTCTCTGCAGCTCCATCTCTCTGTCTAGCAGGGAGATGCTTCCCCAAGATACTGTCCCAGCAAACCCCCTAGAGCCTCTGAAGTAAGCAGGGTCCCTGAGACAGGAAAGTAAGGAGTATCTGGACCTTAGGATCCTTCTGTGATGTCTGAGCTTCTCAGGCATCACTTTGAGCATGGCCTTTACCTTCTCTTATTCAGGGAACTCATCCCAGTTTGGGAGCAAGCTTACAGCATCTAATTCGTATTCCCCAAGCTTCCTTCGTACTCTGCATGATTTTGTCATAGCCACACTCTACCCACCCCATTCTACTCATAATATTTTTACTGCGGTAGATTTACCTTTCTTCTTACTTAGGTAAATTTTATTTTAAAAGTCACTTTGTATCACAACCATAAGTGGAAATCTTACTGTCATTTGTCACAAAGCACAGCAACCCTACAAGTGAATGGGGGAAGCAAAAACGGTGATGTTTAGTGTCATCCAGGCACTGGGGGAAGGATGCCTTTGTTGGAAAAGACATCTCAGGAAGCAAATATCTTTGCACCAATCCAAGACTTCATTGGTGGGTTACTAATGGAAGTGAGTGAGAAAAAGGGACTAATCAGTGCTGTTTGATGTCCTGTCTGTGCACCCTGTGGCTCTTTTCTAAGAAACTCTAGCATCACATTAAGACCACAAGCTCTGAGTCCTCAGGTTGGATCCTCAGTTTCCTCTCCCCACCTGTGCAACTACAAGTCTCAGTGCAATAGATTCAACACCTGGCTCCCCCACCACCCAGCTGTTTGACCCTATTTTGCCTCCATTATAGCTTTTAGTCCTTGCAGCAGCCCTTGGAGGCGAAGTACTCTGAGAGATAGGAAACTGAGGCACAATCAGCAGAGACATACTAATACATGGTGGGTCCAATATACAGACCCAAGCTGAGTCCCTACAAGGAATGGCTGGGTTAGGAAACACAGGATATGTGTTTTAAATTTTTTAATTAAATCATTACCATGATCCAGCAAATTCTGTATGCATGTGTACTCCTAAAAAATTGAAAGCAGTAATTGGAATAGATATTTACACATCCATGTTTATAGCATCATTATTCACAACAGCCCAAGGATAGAAACAGCCCAAGCATTGTTGGATAAATGAATGATAAGCAAACTGTGGTCTAGCCACACAAGGGAATATTACTCAGTGTTTTAAAAAGGATAGAGATTCTGACACATGCTACAACATGGATAAGCCTTGAGGACATTATGCTAGCTGAATAAAACTGGCCACAAACAGACAAATATTGTACAAATCCATATATGTGAAATTCCTAGAGTAGTCAAATTCATAAAGTTAGGAGATACAACAGTGATTGCCAGGAGCTGGGAGAGGGAGGAATGAGGAGCTGCAACAGGTAATCAAAATATACAGTAAATGTTTTTAAAATTAAAAAAAAATTATAAAGACACATTACCATTACTCCTCCTCAAAATACTGCCCTTCCCTTGAAACATACTTATCCCATTGTCCTTGCTACTTTTGGAAGAAGTCCTGGAAGTCCACTTTTGTGAGTGTCTTTAGGAGGTGTGATCAAAAATACGTTGAGTATTGCTGCTGAATCTCATCCAGCAGAAAGGCAGACTGGGAAAAGCATTATGGTATGACCTCAGCCTCTCGGTTCACTGGATCTGGCAACGTATGTCTTCTGGCTCTTCTCCAAAGTCAAAATGATTCAAAATCTTGAGGCAGATAGGATAGTATGACTAAAGATATTCATGAAAAAAAAATACTTCCAGAACTGCTTCAGAAAGTAGCAAGAACAACAAGATAAGAGGTGCTTGAAACAAAAGGGAGTATTCTGAAGGGTATTAATGGCACTGTGTCTTTTACTGTAATAAAATTTTAAAAATCTAAGTAGTCACCATATTTTTCTATCATACCCCATATGTTTAATGAATACAGAGTTTTGGTTTTGTAATGCAAAAACTTCTCGAGACTGGTTGCACAATGATGGGAATGCACTTATCCTAACTGAATTGTAGATTTAAGAAAAAGTGGTAAAGTTTATATATTGCCATAATTTAAGTTTGAAAAAATGCAGGATGCTCAGAGGAGCTTTGTCAGGGAAAAAGACTTTGGGGAAAGAGGGTCAGGATGGCTTCTCCTGGGGAAGGGTCCTTTCTCCTAGACGTGGGAGTGCAAGCCCTACAAGCTTTGTTGTTGCAGCTGTGCTGTATTGGCTCACCCCTGGAGACACCGCAACCCTCCACTTTCATACCCTGTCCCCCTGTCCTCCCTAACTCTTTTTAAATTGAGTGAGAGAGCACCAGGTTGGGAGCACTCTGGGCATTGAGTTGGCTCTGCTCTGGGTGCCTTGGAGCTCTGAGCACAGGTCTTCAGAGTACTCCAAAGCCTCAAGGAAAAGGAGGCCCGACCCCAGCCACTTCCGGATGAGTGGAGACAGCCCCATGCAGCAGCTCAGGCCAGAGTCTTGCACTCAGGCCTCCGGGGTCCGTACATGGATGAAGCTGTCTGTCTTAATCTATCAGTCCAAAATCATTCACTGAGCTTTCTCCCCTGATCTTGGCTCTGTGCCCTGCCCTGGGGACCAGGACGTGTCCTACAAGAGATAAGAGCATGGTGGTGGCTTATTAGGAGCTGACAGCTATCAGGAAGCCAACTAGCCTCTCCAAGGAGTACCTCCATCTCTGTAGTGCTGGTAATTCCATGACTGGATTAGGATCCCAGACTATCTCAAAGTTTTTCCAAAAATTTCTAGAAATTTCAACATCTTCATTTAGACTCTGGAGTCCAACAGAATCAATAAGGCACTCATTACAAAAGGTTACATCCCATTACTTAGCACTTATTGGTCCCAAAACCCTTCATAGTAAGCCGGGGGCTTCCAGGACACCTGTCTCCTTAGACCTTGGGATGATTATGTAATGAAGTCACATCTGTAAGGGGCTTAGGACATAGCTAGTGCCTAGTAGCCATCAGCGTTGTTACAGGTCTGTGAGTCTGCAGAACTGAGGAAAGGAAATGACTTTTCCAGGGCCCTGCGACTGGCTCATAGCACAGGTAGGATTGGAACTCAGGCTGTGGCTTCCTATCTTGAGCACTTACCACCATACTACACTGCACTCTTTAAGCCAGTTGAGAGCAAGGATTTTATCCGAGGTACTGAGAAATGCCTGCGTTTGATCACCAAAACCCTGCAATAAAACTTGCCAGTGGGAAAAGGCCATCCCTGACACAAGCCTGACAGAACACCTAGAACCCATGAGTAATGACTTCTCACTGCGGCATGCATTCCGCCCCCTGCAACGTGTCTGCTGCTGTGGTGAAACTGTTCCCCATCTGTGATCACAAATCACCCTGGAACCCAGCACAGTCAGGGACAGATTGCTCACTCCACTTTAATGAAGAAGCATCAACAGTCAGAGGGCAGTGTCTCTCAAGGTCCCCACTGTGAAGGCTGTGTCTAGACAGCTCTGATTTCCAGTGTCCCATTAGGCTAGTTGTGCTCTAGACCTAAGCCCCATTTGCATACAACTCCATTTCTACATTTTTTTCCCTTACAAGACCCAACCAGCCTTCTTGTTTGGAAGCAAATCAGAAAGTTGCCCTCACTGCTATAGCCCAAAGAGGCATTTTCAGAGTATGAATAGAATTGAGGATTTTGTTGATGAAATAACTATTCCAGTCAAGTGGCTCCTTCCCATTTGTTATTGTTTGTGGTTTGGGGCAAATACTGGGGAGAGAAATTCTGGTTGTAGATGTTTATTTGCAAGTGACAGACTGAGCATCTACACAGTACTGGGAACCTGTGTAGGCTTAGGGTGAACTGCAGAGCTGTGCCTGTTGGTTAGGTCAAGCTTGATCCTGATCACTGTGGGTGAACAACCAAAGAGAAATGATGCTGATCACATTATCATAAATGTCCATGTGAGCCAGAGTTATGCTGATCCTAGATGTGAGTGCAATATATAGAAAATGTTTAAAGTTTTACAAATTTCATTACAGTAAAGATATATGACCACCCCTTTAAAATACTTCCATTGCTTGGAACACACCAACCCACCATTCTTAGCACTTTCTGAAACAGTTCTGAAAGTCTTCTTTCATGAGTGTATTTAGCTGCCCTGTGGTGGTTACCTCAATGTTTTGAATCAATTCAAAGTACTTACCTTTGGTGATCATTTTGATTTTGGAGAAATATATGACATTCCACAGATCCAGTGAGTAAGGACGTGCCATAATGTTTTTACAAGCCTCCCGTTCTTTTGGATGGCACTCAGCAGCATCGTTCACTGTATTTTTGATAAATACACTCATGAACCAGGATGAAATACACTTGTAAAGACATTCATGCAAGAGGACTTCCAGAACGTCTTCAGAAAGTGATAAGACCAATGGGATAAGTAGATTTGAAGGGAAGGGGAGTATTTTGAAGGAATCAGTGGCAATTTGTCTTTTACTGTAATAAATTTTTAAAACTTTTTAAAAGTTCATCATCATCCTCTGTATATATTCACTTATGAATTTGTAGTGATTGTGTGATCAATCTAAGTTTACATGGTCTGCTGATCAGAGAAAGCCCTCTAAACCTTTGTACCTGGCTTCTCCTCCCAGGTCATATTTCCACAAGACATCACAACTGTGATCATCTCTGATATCACATTTGTATATCAATCTCCCCTTAAACCTCAGGCATAAATCCCATCACATCAGTTTGGATGCCTAAAACTATAGAAATACCAAACCCTGTATCTACAGTCATCCCTCCATCTGTGGACACTAAAGTCCATTATAAAACATGATGTAGTAATTGCATATAATTATGCACCATCTTCATATAGACCTTATTTATTCATTCATTCATTCATTCATTTATTTTTTGGTACCTGGAATTGAACTCAGAACCTTGTGCTTCCAGGCAGGCTGAGCTATATCCCCAGCTCTTCCCATAGATTTTAAATCACCTCTAAATAACTTTTAATACCTTATATGACATAAGTGCTAAGTAAATAGTGGTTATACTTTCTAGTTTAGAGACTAATGACAAGAAATGTTTCTGCACATATTTAGTATACACATAGTTTTTAAAAAATATTTTTAACTCACCATTGTTTTGAATCCATAGCTTCAGAACCCGTGGACAGGGAAAGCAAATCGTTATTTTTTTCCTGTACCCACATATGTCTAGTAGCATGTAATTTACAAATTAGTCATAGTAAGAGATTAAAGCAACAAATAATAAAATAATTATAACAATACTGCAACAAAAGTTATTTAAAACCTATGAATTATTTTATTTCTGCTATTTAATGTTTTACACTGATGTTGACTATGGTTATCTGAAACCTCATTTTACTTCTGGGATTTTCTATCTACTATTTTCATACTGATGTTCACTATTCATATCTGAAACTCAAAAAGCAAAACCACATATAAGAAGGGACTGCCACATTGACCCCTACAAGGCACCTTCATTTCCACCATCTCTTCGGAGCCCCAGGATTATGTAGTCTTTATCTGACCTGCATCGATACTGAAAACTAGAGCTGCACTAAGAGGCTTATGAGGCACAGCCAGTTGCTAGAGGTTCTCATCATGACCCTATCCCAGCTTTCACACCCACACAGCAGAATGTACTTGCTATTCTACCCCCATAAACCCAGCCTTTTAACATTCATTTGAAGTCAGCTTCTCGTGCTGCCTCTCATCACTCTGATTTTCCCACTTATTTTCTGTTTTGGGCCATGAGAATCTGATTACACCGTTAAATTTGTAGTTCTTTCTTAGCTAGGCAGTATTAGGGTTTCAGCCTTTCAAAGAGTCCCATGTCTGTAAAGACCTGGGACAACTCTGAGCACATGGTATTGTTGTCTGTCCTACAGCTGAAAGTCAACTAATATGTTTCTAAGAACAGATTTTTCTTCTTTATAGAATGAGGACTGTTTGAAGAAGCATAGTGACTGTGATAGGATTCTGGGATCACAAGCTCAACGTGCCATTTTCAGCTCTTTTACTTCTTAATAGGGATCTTCTGGACCTCAAACAGTTCCTTTCCATACAGGTTGGGTCCAAAGTGAATAAAACCATGCATAAACAAAGGCACTCCATAAATGCTGGGTATTTCTTCCTGGGCTTGCATTTTCCTCGGCCTCTTTCCTGTCTCCATTATGCCCTCTACATGTGTCTGCTTTTGAAGATGTGCTTGCTCTTTCCCATCCACATCTTCCTGACAACAGCTGCACTGCAGAAGAACTCTGGGGTCTTCATCTCATTTTCTTTCCAGCTTCCTATACCAACTACCTGACCCAGGAATGACTTTGTGTAAACCGAAGAAGCTGTTTTGCTGGAGTGATTGTCTTTGACTTCCCAACTTTCTTTCCCTTTCTCCGAAAGCAAAGCATCCATGTCTCTGTCCATGAATCTGCTCTGCTTTTTAAGACCCTAAAGACAAGTTACAAAAGGCTTTTCTCCACATCAGTGTCGACGTCTCATTAGATACCAGTGTAGAGTCCCTATTCCAGTCCTGCCTTCTAACTCTCTGTTTAAGCAGAAGAAAGTGGAAATAGCAGAGTGGCTTTGGACTTGGTGCTGCTTGGCATGTCAACCTCTTTGGGCCTTGAAGGATGATAACACGTTCTTCCCAGGGCCAAGTAAAGATAGGTGCAGAGCTCCATCACACTGCTAATGCATAGCAGGCTCTCAGGAAACGTCAGCACCTCTGGATCAGAGCTGCCAGTCTTCTGGATATATTCATTCATTCACTCATTCACTCACTCATTCAGCAACTATGGCCAGAGACATCCATGGCTTGAGAGCAAAGTAAGAATTGATCTCATAAACTCTGAGTGGGTAGGTGATATTTTTCATGATAGACTATTTGGATGTTTTGTTGAATGGGTAGTTGGATGGTTTGCTGTAACTGAATGGATGGGTGATTGCATTTGGCTAAATGGATGGATGGGTGGAAGGATGCATGGATGAATGGACGGATGGATGAATGGATGGTTGGATATGGATTGGTGAATGGATAAAAGGAGGTAATTTTATT
Organism: Dasyprocta punctata; assembly: GCA_004363535.1. Lineage (NCBI taxonomy): Eukaryota > Metazoa > Chordata > Mammalia > Rodentia > Dasyproctidae > Dasyprocta > Dasyprocta punctata. The sequence goes on along the minus strand of RJWM01024599.1, from coordinate 17,359 downwards.
GGACTCCTACAGTTAGCCTCCCATCAAATATAGAAATTTCCTTTCAACTATGACAGCCCTTAACCACATGCCAGTTACAAAGTATTCCATTAATATTCATCAGGGTGGTAAACTTCTCCTTCCAAGTCATGGGTATGATGATGTGGGTTATGTTAGGGTTAAGGGTATGATCTTTGGAATAAGGCCTCAGTTTAATTAAAACAGTGTGACCTTGAATGAATCCCTTGGCTTCTCTAATCTATGGTATCCTGATTTGAAAAATGGAATAATGCAATACCTTGCAGGAGTGATATGAGGATTAATGAGATAATGAATATCAAGGACAGAGAAGATACTGTGACTGTACTGAGCCAGTGTGCACCCTCTGTAACTTTTTTTTTTCATCAAGAACCAGATGTGCGCCAGATACTGTTCTAATGTTACATATGCAATGGTAAACAAGCCTGAAATAGTCCCTCATTTCTTGGAGCTTATGCTCTAGTGGAGCATTCAAACAATGAACAGACAAACAATTTCAGATGGTGTTCAGTGCTATGCAGAAAATTGAAACAGGGTGAGTGAAAGACGTGGAGGGTGGGTACAGTTGTTCTTTTTCCAGGCTGTGAACTGGTGACAAGAAGGTGCAGCCATTAAAGATCTGGGCAGCGGGTAGACCAAATAGCAGGAATAACCAATGGGAGGATCCTGAGGCAGGATGAGCTTTGCATAAGGAAAAGCAAGAAAGGGTTGTGGCAAGGTAAAGACTTAATCTCATTCATGTTAATCTCACTCTGTCCTCTGGAACAGTGAAAGAGTCTTGTTCATTTGGTAGCCATTCAGCTTTCTGATGGCAACTGATAGACTCCTGAGCTCCTTCCCACCAGGCAAAAGGGTCTACATTCTCAGAGTTCCCAATTGATATCCTGGGACAGCTGGGAGAAATACCCTGAAAATATTCTGGGTCCCATAAACCAAGACCCCAGAAATCTGGTTAGATCCAAAGGATATCTTGTTTAGGAAAGCTAGGAGATTTTTGAGCTGGAATTGTAACACACTAAGTCAGGAAACTGTTTTTCCCTGAGCCATTGGCCCTGGATGATTTTCAAAGGAAAGGAGGAAACGAGTCATCTTAAGACTGATTTCAGGCTAAAAGATGTATGAAGTCATTTATCCTGGTGGGTCTGATGTAGGGTCTGGTTTTAAAAGAAAAACAGCATATGATAGCCCGTGACAGTGGCTGATCCAGGAGCTCAGGGCCAGCTGTTAGGACTTGGACACTTGTCAACACACCACAATGCTTCCTCTGTGTTGGTTTTCTTCTGGCAACTCCTCTCTGTGTGGGAACAAAAAGGCTCTTGGGATTTTCAAGTTTGAAATCCAGCAGAAAGAGAACCTCCCTACCTTGTAATTCCAACAGAAGTGTGGAATCTCTCATTGGCTAATTTTCATGGTTGAGTCACACATCCATCAGAACAATACTGTGGCCAGGGACATGCAGAGTTCTGATGGGCAGTCCTGAGCTACAGGACCAACCTGGATTCATCACTGAGTTGATCCTCGTCATCCCTATAGGCTCATCCCTATGGGAGAGTGGTCTCAGTGGGTGCCGATGATCAAGTTCCAGATGCGCATGCTCCAGAAAGCTGCTGGGAAGCACTGTGCTTCTAGTTAACAGCACTGTACTGTGCTATACTGTACTTTACACTGAAAATGTGCTAAGATGGTAGACGTCATGTCACTTGTTCTTGCCATACCTTAATACAAGCTGCAAATGGTAGTGGATGCTGTGAGGAGAAGAAGGGAGTATGGAATCTGGACAGACAACATGTGTATCTTAGATTTCCTACCGCAGAGTTAACTACAGCTTCCTCTGGGGTTCAGGGCCCCATCTCTCAGAGTTTTCTCTTCCTGCCGTGTTCCGTAGTTTCACATGTCTTTGTCAGCCTGTGTAAGCTCCTTGGGGATGCAAGCTGTGTCACAGGCACCCCAGAGTCCTCTACCCCTTTGTGCTTTGTAGGGCAAGGGTGTGGGATAGGCTTGGTTGTGTTGAGTCAAGTTCAGACCCCAGTCCGATTGCTGTGCCCCTTGGGTAGTCCTTCAGGGAAGTGTCAGAGAAACTCACCACTGCCTAAAGGACAGCCGAGCCTCACCCTCACCTCTGTGGTCTTGGGTTCCCCCAGGCAAAGCCAACAAGAATGTTCAGTGGGACGAGGACTCTGTGGAGTACCTGCCAGCCAACCCGGTCAGAATCGCCTTCGTCCTGGTGGTCCACGGCCGTGCCTCTCGGCAGCTGCAGCGCATGTTCAAGGCCATCTACCACAAAGACCACTTCTACTATATCCACGTGGACAAGGTGAGGAGCCACCTCCCATCGCCCGTGCTGGACTTCCTCTGTAGTCTTTCTGTCCTTCTCTGGTCCCTCCAACCCAAGTACAGGCTAAGGTTCAGAGGCCTAAGGACATATGGTCTTAAAGTGCTCTGTGTGTGTGTCACTTTCAAAGATTCCAGCTTAACTTTCTTTGTAGCATTATTTTTTTTTTATTCTTGCTTGACCTGTAGCAATAATACACCTTTATGGGAACTCAACATTATATTTTGAAGCATGTATGTGTGGTGTATTGATCAGTTCAAGGTAATCAGCATAACCATTGCCTTAAAAGTTTACCATTTCTTTGTGGTGTGATCATTCACAATCCTCTTCGAGCCTTTTTTGAAATGCTTCTAGCAGGCCTATGGGGGTAGTGGAGGGGCCCTGAGTGGAAAGGGCAGGATACGGAAATTCTACTTCCAAATACTCGTCAGGCTTAGGTAGATGCATATTTCCTAGCTTCTTATCCTTAGACTACCTGCATCAGTTGTGTATAAAAATGCAAAGTTCCAGGGTCTTCAGGCCTAAGCTGTTGGTGGAGAGGTTGGGTGAGGGAATCTGCATTTCAAACTTCAAAAAAGAATAAGTTCGAATAGTGATGGTGACAGACACCTAGGCCAGAACCATTAATTTGGCAAAGTCACCATGTTCAGCCAGACTGTCAGCTGGAAGGGAAGGGACAGAGAAAGGAAAGACTGAGGGCTGTCTGCTGGCTGATGTTTTCTGGGCTGCTGAATGTCACCCTTTCTTTCCTGGGAAAAGCGCTCTAATTACCTGCACCGGCAAGTGCTCCAGTTCGCCAGGCAGTACAGCAATGTCCGCGTCACCCCCTGGAGGATGGCCACCATCTGGGGGGGAGCCAGCCTCCTGTCCACCTACCTACAGAGCATGCAGGACCTCCTGGAGATGACTGACTGGCCTTGGGACTTTTTCATCAACCTCAGCGCTGCAGACTATCCCATCAGGTAAGGTGACCGGGTGCCCCAGGCCTGCCTGGTCCCATATCCTGTTTCCATTTACAATCCCTATGATAACTGGACACCAGAAGGTACAGGCAGTCAGCTTCCTGTCCAAAGAAACTTTCTGCCACAGTGATATACCAGAGAGGGCTTAATGCACTATCTCCAGAAGATTTCCCAGCATTGTGTCCAGACTGGTCCTAAGAATCACTTATGTATCCATCCATCCATCCATCCATCCATCCATCCATCTACTTGCTTAGCAGATATTTGTTGAACACGTTGTTCTCCCAGCTGCATTTGAGGATGTGCTAGTGTACTTGAGAGACTGAAACCACTCAGAAAACAAACAGTGGACATACTAAGTAAATGGAGTGTTCGGGCTCAGAATGTCTATAGCAGAATAAAATGAAAGATACTACTTAAGAGGATAAATTAGGACCAGATCATGAGGACTCTAGAATTTACTGTTACTCCAAAGAAGGTAGAAGCCACTGGTGTGTTTTGAGCCGAGAAACAACTAGATCTGACCTTGGAGTTAAACTCTAAGGGGGGACAGAAAGATAAAGGGAGCTCAGTAGTAAGAGTCTAGGCAAGATCACAAATAGGCATCTTTGGACTGTTTGAGGTCTATGGTGTGTTGGTTTGAACCTCATCAAATTTTAACAAATGAACAGACTACCCACATTGTGAAACTGGGAGAGTTCATGTAAAATGGTAGATTTCTGGTTTGTTTGGAAGGTAGGCACACTCCGGGACCATAGCCTGTGTGAGTACCATCGAGGGCATGAGAACCTGTGGGTACTGCCAGGAAGGGTAGGAGCATCAGTTTGCTCCTTAAAGCAAACCATAAGCAAAGAAACCACACCCCACCCCCGAGATCTTGCAAGAAAAGAAAAAAAGCACAAGAAAATGAACTATACTGCCTATCAAGGAGGCAGCTCTTGGTTGGACAGTGTTATTGACTGGGCTGCAAAGGAAATAGATGGGAGGGGGGATTCTCTCCCATGGTAGCATATGGGCATTTAGTATAGCATTCCCAAGAAAACTGGATAAAAGTGTCTTTTAAAAAAACTCTTCTTGGAAGAATTTTCACACATGTGTAAAAGCAGCAAGCATATTTATGCACATCACCCAATCTCAGCTATGATCAGTTTCTGACCAGTCTTATTGCCCCTAACCTCTTACCCTCTCCCCCTGGATTGTTCTTCAACAAATCCAATACATCATACCATTTGATCTGTAAATGTTTCAATGGATGTGTCTCACAGAAGGTCTCCCTTTTAGCATGCCATTGCTGTGTTGGTCCCTTCCACTGTGTTAGCAGGCTTTTTTAATACCCTCAGATATGCAGGTCTCAGTTTCCCAAGAGTTTGCATTTTGAGTCAAGATCCAAATAAAGTGCAGGCATGAAGGAAGGTCTCTAATGCTAAAAATTGCTCATTTCTCCTTCATAGTGTGGTCCTTTTGCATCCTGGTCATCTGCTGGGAGATGCTGGTCCTTTCGGGAGTGTAAGGGGAGGCACAATCTCTGATCACTTTGGACAAGATACACCTGGCTCCCTGGAACCTAAGAAAAATTACAGGCCACAGAAAAACGCCTGTTCCCATCTGTTCATGGTCTCAGAGGGATAAAAGGGAGTGTTTTACAAACATTGCTGGGAGATTTTTACTTGCCATGCGTTTTTATTTATTCAGCAAATATTTATTGAACAACTACCATGCTATGCAACACCTGGGCATCTAGTGAACAAAAGCAGCTTGTACTTCCTTCCTGTCTCACAGAGCACATATCCTAGTGGGGAAGAGAACGTTAGATAATTGTGCAAGGAGACACCAGGCAAGATGTTCAAGGACTAGAAAGAAAGAAAAACATGTAACTGGAGAAAAACTGGAGGGATGTAAGCAGATCAGATGGCCTTGAAATATTCAACCTTGAGTTGAGACCTGCAGAGAAGAAGGAATTGATTGGCAGGAAAACATGAAAGAGATAATTTTGTACCAGGAGTTCTCAACCATGGTACTATTAATGCTTGGAGCTGGATAATTGCTTGCTGTGGAGCTGTCTTGTGTATTGTAGGGTATTTAGCAGCTTCTCTGGTGCTGCTTGCTAGATGCCAACTGCACACTCTTCCTACATGTACCTCCAAACATTGCCAAGTCTCCCTTGAGTGCCAAATTACCTCCAGTTGAAAGCCATCTTTTCTGATAGAGGGAAAAGTCTAGGTCTAAGATGGGTGAGAAATAAGCTTGTTGCATTTGAGATATTTTTTAATGGATAGATTATAATAAAAGAATGAGGCTAAGTGACAAAGAAATGGCCATTGAAACAAGTAAATGGCAAGAGGGAGCCAGAACATTCTCTTTTAATCTTCCAGGAAAGGACTGAGATCAGAAATGCCCTCTGAAATACTGTGTACTGCAGCTAACGCGGTTGGAACTTCCTTCAACCCTCACAGCAAACCTGTTTTACAGATGGACACATTGAAGCTCATGTGATGTATGCATGGTAGAACAGGGATTACATCAGTTCTATCTGATTCCAAAGTTGGTATTATTCTTGCTTGAAATTTACCCCTTGGGAAACCAACAGTTTCAACTGCCTTCCAAACACAGAAGGACGTAGTTCAGACCCTTGAGTTTTATGGTAGAGCAACGGAGTGGTGAGACCACCTTACAGCAGAGAATATCAAGGGAGGGTACTAGGAGATCACCTACTGTGCCTGAGTCTGAGGAGCTGTGTCCATGGTTCTCATACTTTTCCTTCTCCAGATTCCACGGAGGCCTCAGAGGTTATGTCTGCCTTGGTCAGGTGGTGGTATTTGGCCAAAATTGTAAAGCCAGGCAGAAGTGTACACTGCTGCCCCCTAGAGGCCTTAGGTTTTGTTGCTTGCAAATTGAAGTTCGCGTGGCCATTTAAACCAGGGTTCCAGCTTTGCAGAGCACCCAACAAGGTGAGCGCTCAAACTCCCACCAGACTGTATAGGTTTCAAATTTGAGTTCTGCCACCTAACTGGCAGTGAGACCATTGGCAGCTGCCTGCCATCCTTGTGACACTGGGATGGGATAGTGGACTGTGTAGGCACTTGGAAAATGCTCCAGAAACAACTGCTTACTAATTCTGAGACTGCATCTGGTATCTGCTCGAAGGTCCTTGAAATCCTTTCAGTTCAGGTGGCCACCTTATTTAGGAGTTCACAAATAGAAAGTCATAATATCTGTAACACTTTTGAACTTCTCGCTGCAGGGAACATGGTGGCTGCAGGCCTAGCCTGCTCTTCCTCTCCCTCTCCCTGCTCTCATTGTTACAGTGCACACCCTCCGCACCCGAGGCTTCTGCCCACTCTGCTCTGCCAGCCTCGTGGCCAGAGGCATTTTCTGCATCAAGCACTGCTGGTTCCTCTTGCTGTTGTTTTCGTGAAGTCGCCCCACACAAAAACATATGAATTTTGCAGATGAATGGCTTTATCCTGGGCAACTCTGATAGGTTTTCACTTCCCATCTGGTGCTCCATCTGTAGCTTCCAAAATCACTACTTTTCCCATCCCAGGAAGGATGAGCAAACTCAGGAGCCTTCTCAATGGGGTGGGAGTGCCTAAGTCAGAAAAATGGGCTCTAAAAACTCAGGCCACTCCCAAAGATTCAACCAACCCAGGCTGTTTGTGATTCAACACCTCTCTATGTCCCCTGCCCAGCCCTAACGGGGGTCTAGGCTCTTTTTGCTTAGCTAGTAAATACTTGTTGGTTTACTCTCGCTAGCTTTTTTTTTGGCCCTTGAACACACAGTCTAGTTACAGGCTCTGCCACCCACTGACTGTGTGAATCTGCAAAAGTTGCTTCAATTTTCTGCATCTCCATTTTTCTACCTTAAAATGAGCACAGCATTCATGCCTGTTTTGAGAGGCTCTTGGGAGAGGTCGAGGGCGCAGTACAGTACCTGTTGTGGCAAGTTCTGGGTAAATGCAGGCTGTTACTATAGCAGTGGAGTACATGGGCATTGTATATGGAACGTCACCATTGTATAGATTACTTTCTCGTTTCTCCTTCATAGAGTTAAAAGAGTAGTAAAATATTTCTTAAATTCACATCTCTTTCCAAAGTGAGGAAAGCAGAATTTAACTGTGAAGACTGAATGTTTCATGAAATACAGAACAGAACCACTTGTAGACGTGAGAATATTTGTGGATTCAGAATGTGTGAACAAAGTGTGGTTAAAGGTTCCTCCCTTCTGTGCCCATGGGCTCTGGTTGGAGCTGGTTACGAACCCAGCACATGGATGCTGTTTTTAAAAATTCCAGGTCTGAATTCATCAAAATGCACGATGGTTTTATCAAACATGCTCTACTTACTCAGGCAGGGAACTGTGCCCAGCCTGCTTTAGAGTGGCCACAGGAAGAGATGAGGCCTGAAGCATTTTTCACTCTTGCTTGGTTTGGACTGTCACTGTGCCTGTCCTTCTCCAGGCTCCATGTGCTGGGGCTGAAAGAAGAAGATTGAGTATTCCTATGGCTCCTCCTCAAGCTCACATTCTGTGGCTTGTGATTGCTTGTGTTGTATGGGGGTGGGTGGGTATGGTTCTGTGTGTGCAGAAGCTATTGGGCAGGGGAATTGGTGTTGGTGTTTTTCAGGCTAAACCCAGGGTCTAGCACTTCTGCCTCTTGGAGATCCATGGTCAGAGTCTAACCCAGTGCTGTCCCACATGCACATGTAAATTACATCGACTGTGGACTCAGACATCTGCCTTGAGATTCTACCAGAGCTGAGCCTAAGAACTCAGAGCTCAAGAGGTCAGCGTACCTTGGTGCTCCAGCAAGAAGCAGCAACTAGTCAGACAGGGAACAGGTGCTCAGGCTTCTCTACAGTCTCTCAAAGACCATTATGCATAGGGGTCCCATCGTGCAAGACTAACATCCAGGTCCCGCAAGCATTTGCTGCATAGCTGCTATGTGCCCAGCCCTCTGCTGGGCCCTTCGCACCTATTTTGTCTTCATCCTCATCCCCCACAACACAACTTCTGTGTAAGTTTTAGAAAATTAATATTAATCCATTTTTCACTTTGCAGGGAAATCAAATCTTTGGTAACACTTGGGCAGAGCCTAGGGATCCTAGATATGCAGTTTGTGTGGCCACATAGCCCTGTCCTCATTTCCAGCCCTCTAATCTGTTTGGTGGCTTTTGCATGGTATAAAAATACTCCTGTTGTCAAAGCAAACACAGATACAGCAAATACGTATGTAGCACTTCATCCATCCCTGGTGTCCCTCTAAGGGCTTTCCATGACAGCAACGCTATGAAATGTGGACTTCTGGTATCTCCATTTTTCAGATGAGGAAACCGAGGTCAAGAGATGTTAAGAAACTTGTACTCAAGGACATAACCAGTCAGTGGCAGAACTAAGTTCTTTTTTAAAAAATTAAGATAAAATTTACATACCATAAAATTAACCATTTTGAAGTGTTCAATTTGATGGCATTCAGTATACTAGCAATGTTGTACAACCAGTATCTCTACCTAGTCCCAGAAATATTTTTATCATTCCCCAAAAATGCCTCTTATCTATTAAGTACTTACTCTTCATTTGCATTTCCCCAGACCCTGAATTACTAATCTGTTTTCTGTGTCTATGGGTTTGCCTATTCTGGATGTTTCATGAGAAGAAATAATGTAGGACCTTTTGTGACTAGCTTTGTTCATTTAGCATATTTTTTTCAATACTGGAGATTGAACCCAGGACCTTTGCTCTTTTTTTATTTGTTTATTTTGAGACAGGATCTTGCTAAGTTGCCCAGGTTGTGCTTGAATTTCAATCCTTCTGCCTTAACCTCCCAGGATGCTGGGATTACAATTGTGTGCCACTCATGCCTGTCTTGCAAAGCATTTTTGAGTTTCATCCATATTAACAACGTGTAGCAGTAATTCTTCCCTGTGTATAGCTGACTAATATTCCACTGAATGGGTAGACCACAGCTGGTTTATCCATTCATCAGTTGATTGAACCAGGGTTCTTTAAAGGTCCCCAAAGCCCCTGTGTCCTGTCCTGCTAGAGATAACCCTCCATACCCACAGATGAATTCAGGAGATGGAACTCCTTGTGCCTTCACTCAATCACTCAACAAATATTTAATGTGTAACTATGTTGGGCCAGACCCTGCACTAGGCACCAGGTAGTCAACTGTGGGGAAAAGTGTAGTTAGTTCAGTCCTCATCATGGTGGTCAATGCCAGATCCTAGCTTCTTTGTCTGCTAGTTGTTAGAACTTGAGCTTGCACAAATCATTTAATGTCTCCATGCCTCTGTTCCCTCCTCTGTAAAATGGAAATGGTAATAACAGCAATACCCCATGTGGTTGCCAAGAGCAGTGATGGCAAACCTTTTAGAGCTTTCACTGATAACAAACGAACTGCTGTGACATTCGTACCATCTGTTCACCACCACTGGCCCAGAGGGTTCCATGAACGATATGTCTCAAGTGCTTCCCTTACAGGAAGAGCTGTCTGTGTGATCGCCATGTTACTACTAGTGGGACTGAGCATAATCAACATGACCGCAGAGACACAGGTGTTCTGAAGGAAATGATAAGAGATCTGTGAGCACTTAGCAAGTCAGTCTCTCCCGGATTGGGAAGCGTGGGCAACCTTCCCGAGGAACAGCATGCGACCTGAGACACACAATAGGGTGGGGCTCGCAGCAGATGTGTGAGGGGTCCTAGGTAAGCATTCCAGGAAGAGGGGTAGGGGGCAAGGGGTAGAAGGAGTTGAGAAAAAGCTGCTGTGACTGGATCGAGAGCAAGGGGCTGCATTCCTACAGATGAGGTAGGTGAGCCCACCCATATGGGACTTTAGATCACCCACTGGAAGTAAATTTTTGGTGCTGGGGATTGAAACCTGGGCCTTCACACTAAGTTATAGCCCCAGTTCTTTTGTTAGCTTTTTGTTTCAAGAGGCCTCACTAAATTGTTGAGTTGCGCACGCTGAGCTCAAACTTATGATCCTCCTGCCTCAAACTCCCAGAGTGCTGGAATATGCCTGGCCTTATACTACAATATTGAGAGACAGTTTCAGTGGCCATGGGAGAATCTAAATAGGAAAAGGAGATCAACTAGGAGGCAGTAGCTTCTGCTGACCCCAGAACCAGGCCCACAGAGCCTGCACACCTCTCCAGACCTCCAGGCGGAGGCAGGCATCTGAGAAGCGATAATGAGCTGGGAGAATCCAAGCAGCCATTTAGCCTCGGAGTCACACAAAGCCAGGCAGCTGCCTTCTGTTAGGGGACCAGGCCCCCAGACCTGCCCAGACGGCCTCATTCAGGGGACTCACAGAGCAGAGAACAAGAGTTCTGGAGAGCCAGTCAGGAAAGAGTTGGTCGTAAGCCAGGAGGGAGGGGGAGATCGGGGCTTGAAGTGAATATGCCAAAGAACATGGGGTGAGCCCCACTTCTTGTTTCCTGTTTTCATTTTATAATTTTAGTAAAGCATGCATGACATACAATTTACCATTTTCACCATTCTTAAGGGTATACTTTAGTGGCCTTAAGTACATCCACATTGTTGTGTAACTAACACCACCATCCATCTCCAGATCCCTGTGCATCCTGCAAAACAGACACTATACTCACTAAAAGGCACCTCCCCAAACTCTCGGGCCCTGGAAAGCACCTTGTAGTCTCTCTCTCTATGACTCTGATAACTCTACTTAGAGGCTTCTTGTAAGTGGAGTCACACGACACTTGTGTTTGTGTCTGGTTTATTTTACTTAGGTTTTCTTCTGGGTTCATCCATGCTGTAGCATGTCTCAGAATCTCTTTCCTTTTTAATGCTGAATATTTCCTCATGTGAAGATACCACGTTGTGTTTATCTATTCATCCATCACTTGATACTTGGGTGGCTTCTACCTTTGGGCTATGGTGAGCAATGCTGTCACGCAATGGATGTGCACATATCTCTTCAACCCCTGCTTCTAATTCATTGAGACATATACCCAGAAGTGGAATTCCTGAATCATTTGGTAATTCTACCTCTGTGTTTTCAAGAATTGCTAGACTGTTGTCCATAGCGCCTGCACCATTTCATGCTCCCCCTGCTGTCCGCAGAATTCTAATTTCTCCACATCTTTGCCAACACTTGTTATTGGTTTGTTTGTTTGCTTGTTTGCTTGCTTGTTTGAAATAGCCATAATAATGGGCATGGGTTGCCTCTTGTTCTTTTCCAAGTGTGTTAACTTCTGAGACAAGGGGTCTGAGAAGGCTTGAAGGCTTCAGTTACCTGTGTGCCTTCTGGTAGCCTGTGAGACTAGCTACAGGAAGTTGTCTCTCTGCAAAAACTCGCAAAGGATCTCTTCAAGCCTTGTTCTTGACCCATACCTGTCCCCCTCCTTGTTTCTCCATTTCTCTAAATAGCACCACCTTCATCCTGCTCACCAGAAGCTGGAAACCTGTGTAGTTTCCACTTCACCACTCCATCCGGACACTGGATATTCTAATAGTAACACCGACATCTCACATGTGCATGGCCACCTCTGATCCCCTCTGTCCTCATCCAAGTTGAACTCTTGTCACCTCATATGTAGGCTGTTAGGACAGCTTTTTCTTGGACCTTCATAGTCCCAGATCCTGAAAACAGGGGTAAACTTCTCCAAAGACATTTCCTGAACACTTCCCAATCACTGGGGTACAACAGGGAGACATCATCTCTATTAGTCAACCTGACACATCATGACTTGGTTCTCAACAAAGGCAAAGCAGGGTTCTGAGTGATTCTCAGAAATTCAAGGTTATATCCCACACCAATTGAATTCCCTGTGGGTCAGAATCTGTATGTATTTAAAGTTCCCCTTGTGATTGTAATAAATAATGGAGGGGTAAAAACCACTGGTCTAGGGAAAAAGAAACATTTATTACATAATTGCAGAAATAAATAACAAAGTAGAACGTGTAATCCTAGCACTTGGGAGGCTGAGACAGGAAGATCACCACAAATTTGAGGCCAGCGTGGGCTACAAAGTGAGTTCAAGGCTAGCCTGAACTGCATAGTGAAACCCAGTCTCAAAAAGACAAAAAGCAAAACAGAACTAAACAAACTAAACAGTAAATGCTATGACGACCACTATGTTAGCTTCAGTATTTGGAGACCCAACAACCAGATCACTGAGTGTGACTATCTATGCTTTCTCAGCATTTGAACCTTTTTGGTCTTTGAATGTTCCGAGATACGCACCCTCTTCCCTGAGATGTTGAGGTCCCTGGGGTGAAACCATCCAATGAAAGCTCCACCAAATAATGTGGATCCAAAAGACTGTACCTACTCTGCCAGTTGCTCACAAGGTGACCAGAGAAACACGCTGGTAACTATGCTGCTAATAGTTCTGTTTGCATTTAGTAACAAAACAAACGTATCCTCAGCCTTGTTATTTTTCAAACTGCCAGAGCACACTCCTGCTTTTGCAGAAATTCAGTTTGTTTTTCTCTGGCCAGCTGTTCTGGGTCTTCTGAGCTGTATTTCTGGTCAGACAGCTCTTTAGGGTTTCTTGAGGCCAGGGCTGACCCCAAACGTGCACTGGACAAACAGAGGAAGGATGGAGATTTGGGGGTTCTCATGAGACTCTGGTGGAAGTCACCCAGGTCCTCAGAAAGCCAGAAGTGATCATATTATTTTAGGATGGAGATTTCTGGAAGGATATGTAGAGCTCAAAATCAAAAAGGTTTCAGAACAAAAGACAAGAATTGATTTGACAGTTTCACCCAAAGAGTACTGCCAGTGGGCTTGATTACATTACCCCCATGTTGTTTGTTTGCTTTTCTGTTTTGTTTCTTTCTGCTCACATTCTTTCACTACTGAAAAAAATATTCAAAGTCCTAGACAAAAAAAAAAAAAAAGAAAAGAAAAGAAAAAAAAGAAAAAACTTGATGATTCCATTTGGAATCATATATCCATTTTTTTGGCCAGCAGAGAGTTCAGCACTTTGTTCATTAACTCATTCATTTCCTAAATAAAGTCTTAGTGAAGTCCTATTTGAAGCCAGGCCATAGTTTAGATCAGGGGTCTCCAACCCTCAGGTCGTGCACCAGTCGTGATCCATGACCTGTTAGGACCTGGGACACACAGCAGGAGGTGAGCGACAGTGAGCAAAAAAAGTCGCATCTGTATTCACAGCTGTGCCCCATCACTCGCATCACCACCTGAGCTCCTCCTCCTGTCAGATCAGCAGCAGAATTAGGTTCTCATAGGAGAGTGAACCCTACTGCAAACCGCTGCACATAAGTAGCGGGCTCCCTATGAGACTAATCCCAAAACAACCACCACCCCGCCTTATCCATGGAAAAATTGTCTTCCATGAAACCAGTCTCTGGTGCCAAAACGGTTGGGGATTGCTGGTCTAGACCAGTGCTTTTCAACAGAACTTTCTGGAGTGGTGGAAAAGCTGTATCACTGTGATGTCCAGTGCAGCAACCACCAGCCACAGGCAGCCACACACAGCTTGGCATGTGCCTTGTGGGACTGAGGAACTAGACTTTAAGTTTTATTTTATTTTAAATTTAAATTTTTAAAAATTTCTTGCCCATTTATTTCATTCAAAAGCATGTTCTCAAAGTGTATCCATTCGCCTAAAAATGCCTTTCTCTTGTGTGAGAAACCCAAAGGATAAATAAGGAGCCAAATGGAAGATAGATTTTTGGGAAGTAGGAAGAAAATGTTCAAATGGGAAGGAGAACAAAGAAGTGGGGGACGGGGGGAAGTAAGGGAATAGGGATTTTAAAAAGAAAGGAAAGAAAACAATGGAAACAAAGTTTTGTAAATGGGGAAGTGAAGGAAGTTTGAAAGAAGGGTAGGTGAAAGGACTGGGGGAAAAATGAACTAAGATATATTATGTATAGGTACAAATTCCTTATGCTGTATGTGATCATTAAGTGTGGCAAACATGTACCAATAAAAATTAACTTTAAAAAATTCCTTGCCCTCTAGAAACTTACATTTCTGTCATGGAGTAGAAATGCTTCCAATAGAGAGAATTACTCTTCTTTTAGCAAAAGAAAGAAGAGCTGGTGCCAAATAGTTCAGAAACAAATCCTCTGCCGGTGGTCTTACCACATCCCAGGTTTAACTGAATTTTTAAAGCAATTTTCCTCCTAATTTCTCCAGATTGCGTAGTTTTGCTTCTCAGCAGCAGCGCTCTCTGGGTCCACAGATGGAAATTACCAACCCTGGTGCTGCATGCTGCATGTTTGCCTCTTGGTAAAGCAAAGCCTTCTTTTATGTGGCTTTTCCACCAACAGCCAAGGGTAGGGATGATGTACATGCCGGGGTGCTCCAGGTGCATCCTGGATATGAGCACAGGGCTGTCCATGACGTAGGTGGTCTACATTTCAGAGTCTTGTTTTTCCTCTGTCGGTCTCTCCTGTCCAACTACATGTGAAGACTATTTTCAAGACCTTCTAAAGTAGATGCTTAGAGAAACCCTATAAAATACACCATTCTCCAATAGCAAATTTGAGGAACTACCATTTCTCTAGCACTTACTGGGCATGGAATCCTGGACCCACTGATTTCCATGCATTATGCAATGTCATCTTTACAACAACTCAGAAGGTAAATGCTATTGTTGCATTATCCCATTTTACAGGTGAGAAAACTGAGGCAGAAGGAAGCTAAGGAATTTGTCCAGCATATCATAATTGATGGGATTCAGGGCTGGAATTCAAACCCATGCTTCCTTCATCACTGAGGGGAAGAAAGACCCAAGTTGTTTCTAGCAGGTCCTGTTTCATCCACTTGATAGATCTGGGTCAAACCTCTGCCCCTTGCTCCTCCTGTAAGTCCATTATTTCTTCATCTGCCTATGAGACCAGGATGTAGGATTTGTCCAGAAACCAAAAGATGAGCAGATGCTTGGGAGCCTGAGCTTCTAGTCCCCTTTTGTACAGCCTACTGCTAAGCTTCCATCTCTTCTGCGCAGTCCTACCTGTGAGGTGATGCACAGTAGGTTCAGATGACTTTCTCAAGGTCACACAGGTGATCTGTGGCCAAGCTGGGA
This sequence comes from Dasyprocta punctata, assembly GCA_004363535.1. Lineage (NCBI taxonomy): Eukaryota > Metazoa > Chordata > Mammalia > Rodentia > Dasyproctidae > Dasyprocta > Dasyprocta punctata. The sequence goes on along the minus strand of RJWM01024599.1, from coordinate 2,026 downwards.
TTTGAACACGGGCTCAACTGACTGCCAAGTCCAAAGTACTTTGCTCTCTGTGGCCAGGCTGAGCAGCATGTCATATAAGCAGTTGACCCCAGGGGAAAAAGCCAATCACACAGACTGCAGAGCCCACTATGTGGCCACCACAGCAGTGTGGGCCCATGTCCAGATGGGCTTGTTCCCTCTCTGGCTAACGGAAGATGGGGGACTTCGACGATTGTGTTTGCTGCACACATAGACCTAGGAACCAGCTGTCCCACATTTTCTAAAACAGTGCTGCTTTCACATTCCTCTATAATCCTGCTCCCTCAAGATCTCTGACTCTCCAGGCCTCTCCCCTAACTGGTGGTGCCTAATGGAATTTCCATTCATTTAAATATTAGCCAAACACAAACACAATTAGGAAGGAATGGCTGCTGTTCTCCAAATATGAGTATTTGTTCCAAGCAAAACTATAACAATGTAGCCATTTTCTGCACCATCAACTCATTCCAGGAGGCAGAGAAGAGACCACACAGTGTCAACTGACCTGGATTAGAAATGTTGCTATAGACTGCACTGCATCTCCCCGAAGTTCATGTTGGAGCCCTACTTCTGTATTTGGTGAGAGGGCCCAGAAGGAGGTCATTAAGAGCAATGAGGCAATGCAACTGGAGCCCTGCTCCTGTAGAATTATAGTAAGAAATGCCAGAGAGCTCTCTGCTATGCGCAGATACAGCAAGAAGGTGGCTGTCTGCAAGCCAGGCAGAGGGCTCTCAGAAAGAATCCAATTCTCTGACTTCTTGGTCTGAATTTTGAGCTTCCAGAGCCATGAGCAAAGAAATGTCTATTGTTTAAGGCCCCTAGTCTGCAGGATCTTGTTATGGTAGCCTGGGCTGACTGATGCACCTGGCTCCCTCCATTCCCCACTCTATGCTCTCAAGACAAGTGAAGCTACCCTTTCTGCATGTCAGTTGTCTAACTTGTAGAAGAAGGATGAAAATGTTGCCTGTCAGGGAGCCAAATGGAGAACAATAGCTGAGTGAGCATCTAAGCCTTTCTTTATTCCTAGCTCTCTAGCATGGTAACTGGGTTAGCAAGGTGGTGCTATGCTCATGTACCTGTGGACAATCTGTCCATCACCTATCCATCAACTAAACATTGGGACCAGAAAGCTTAGCCATGTTTCTAAGTACATGAACAGATGACTGAGCTCATCCTATGACCATAGTTTACCACATGCACCCACTTGCATGAAGGGAAGAGGTAAAAAAGGAAATGTGCCTGTTGTGGCCCCTAGGGGTTAGGCATAATCCAGGGCTGATGCAAGGAACATAGGAAGAAAGAGTGGAATCCAGGCAGGGGCCTTTACTGCGTGGTTTTTCAGTTCTCCAGCAGCCATATCACAAGAAACATCGCAGGCCCTGAGTAATCATTCTGTCGACTCCTCCTCCCTTGGGGTGATCCCAGAGGGAGACAGGAAGAGGTTGCCTGCTGTGGGAAGCCCGCTGGAGTGACTTCCCATGCTGCTCTCCCCAGACACTTGTTACAGAGATGAGAGGCTGGAACATGGGGCCTAATGCAAGATATTTTTCCTGCATTAGGATATAGTTCTTTTTTTGAGGAAGATGATAATAATGATAATGATTCTAGACAAAAGCCAGGTTTGACCTTTTCAGTGGTCACTTTCTTTATGCTCTTCTTTCCTCCCTCTCATATCTTACATCTCCTTACCTTGTGCTAGCAGAGAAATACTGATGGAGCATGACTTTTTCCTTTTTTTTTTTTTTTTTGCAGCACTGGGGATCAAACTCACAACCTCGCACCTGACAGGGCCAGTGCTTAAGCCTCTGAGCCAAACTCCCTGCCCTAGTTTGAGGCAGGATCACACTATGTAGTTAGGCTGGTCTTGCACTCGCGTTGTAGCCTAAGCTGGCCTTGAACTCACAACACTCCTCCTACCTCAGCCTCCTGAGTGCTGGGATTAAAGGTGTGCACCACCACACCCAGCAAAAAAGAATATATATATCTATGTACACTTTTTTTTTTTTTT
>RJWM01024598.1:0-30566 GCA_004363535.1 Dasyprocta punctata | reverse complement strand
TGAATGAATGAATGAATGAATGAATGAAATATTCTACTATCGGAGCTGAAAAGGTTCACAATCCTTTTGATTCATCTTAAATGTGGAGGAACCGAGGCCCAGAGAGGGAAAGCAACTGGCCCCAGATGGCGCAGAAAGAGAGCAGAGCAGGGGAGCAGGGATCGGACAGCGGCCAGGCTCACCTTTGAGGGACTCTTGGAGTCACTCCTCTCCGAGGCCGAGTTCATGTACTTAATGAATTGGTAGCATCTCCACACGCACTTGAACATGTAGACCTGTGGAGAGGCAGGGTCAGCTATGCTGTGCTGTCCTCCTGCTCACTGCCCAGAAGCCTGGACAGATGCCGGCACCTCCTGAGGGACCAGCACTTGCCCACCCTCAGCCTCCTGGGCAGTAGTCCTCCAGATCCTACTTGACCACCCCAGCGACAGGGAGCTCACTACTCCAGAGGACCCTACCCATGCGGAGACAGAGTGGACCAAGGGGAAAGTCCTTTTCAAAACTGTCTCTGGTGTGTTGCTTTTCAAAGCAAACAACCAAGCAGCATGTTCAGTGTTGGTGCTCAAAAATTAAGAAAACAAAAGCAGGGCAGGAGACATCAGGAACACGCATCCCTGCCCCCTGACAGTTGGGCACAGTGGGCCTGGGAACCACAGTGTCGGGGAGGGGTCACCCACCTTCAGGATGAGGACGCTGATAAAGGCGATGGTGAAGATGAGCATCATCTGGACAAACCGGCTGTGGGCCACGCCCTCCTGGCTCGGGAAGTAATTCTGCAACAGATGTGAGCACCTCACCTCTGCCCTGAGGGCCTCCAGCAGCACCCAGCCATGGAGGACAAGGAACCCACATCCTGCACCCACAGGAACACAGGGTGACACAGTCATCACCCAGGTCACTGGCCACAGCAGCCCTAGGAGGCAGGTGCAAGTGTCAGCCCCACCGGGCAGGTGGCAGCACCAGGAAGCAGGTGTGGTTGCTGCCTCCAGGGTCCCCGGCCCTGCTGGACATCACCCAGCAGGTGGCATTGGCTGCCCAGGATACCCTGTGTCTTTACTAAAGGAAAGCCTTGGCCCGTAGGAACCACCTAGTCTGTCACCCCCAGGAGGTCACACCCGGACCGATTCCCTGAAGAGAAAAATCTCTGGGGTAGTTGGCAAATACGCCCACGCATTCTGGGATGCTCCTTCCTCCTAAACATGGAACTTGTGTGTAGCTAGGTTTAGTGACTCATTTCTACCCAGCAGAATGTGGCAGAAGTGAGTGAGTCCAAGACAAGGGCTTAAAGGGCATTGCTGTCTGCTCCTCCATTTCTCCTTGGATGATCCTCGTGGTGGGGCACCAGCAGGTATATCCTGGGGACACTCAGCAGCACTACTAAAGGGCCACACAGGAGGAAATGGGGCCAGGCACCAGCAGCCACAGAGGGAGTCATCTGGGGTGCAGACCCCTTGGATTCGCCCAAGTGTGGCCACCACCTTGGCTGCAGCCTCTAGGGAAACTGAGTCAGGCTGGTCCCTACTCCCAATCCCTGATCCTCAGAAACCATGGGGAATAACAAGTGTTGATGTCTCTTACCCCTTGATGAGTGGGGCTGATTTGTCAGGCAGCAATAAATCTAGCATTATTTCCATACACGGTCCCCAGTCCAGGGACCTGGGAGCAGGCAGGGTTGCTGCCAAAGTCACCCTTCCCTTGCTGGACTTCCTCCCTTTCTGGAACCTGCTTCCCTCACTCCTTACAAGTTTCTTCCCGAGAGTGCTTCCTCAATAAATCACTCACACGAGTCTGTTCCTCCAGGAAACCCAGCCTGAGACACACGACACAGAGAGGTGAAGTAACTTGCCCGAGGCCACACAAGCAGTCTTTGGCCAGACTCACCATGTGGTTCATGGACTTGAAGTTGAGATAGGTGGGCACTTCCATGTAGGAGCTGCACAGGGTCAGGATGCTGAGGAAGAAATCCAGCAGCTGCAGGGTCATCAAGGGGACCTTGGAAGGGCCCTGGGGAGGACAAGAAGGAGGAGAGAGAGTGGAGACCAGCAAGGCAGGCCCAGCCACTGCAGTGTATCTGCTTGGCCAGGGACACGGCGACTCCCCAGTCCACTGTCTACAGACAGAAAGGGACGCCCTCTCTGAGATGAACAGACACTTCTCAGATGAAGAAGTATGAATGGCAAATAAGTACATGAAAAAAATGTTCAACATCATCAGTCATTCAAAAAAACAGGGCTGGGAGTTTGGCTCAGTGGCTTAAGCGCCTGCCCTGGCAGGCGTGAGGCTGTGAGTTCAATCCCCAGTACCGCAAAAAAAAAAAAAAAAAAAAAAAAAAGATGCAAATTAAAACAATGCTGAGATTCCATCTCACCCCAGAAAAAAAGGCTAGTGTCAAGAAATCAACCAATAACCAATGCTGGAAAGGATGTGGAGAAAAGGAATCTTTCTCCACTGTTGGTGGGAGTGTAGACTGGTGCAACCACTGTGGAAATCAGTGTGGAGATTCCTCAAAAAACTGGGACTAGAGGTTCCATTTGACCCAGCTATTCCCCTTCTTGGTACCTTCCCAAATGGATTAAAAACATTCCAAAATGATATATGTGCCCCCATGTTTATAGCAGCAGTTTTTAATAGCTAAATCTGGAAAAAAAGCCCAAATGCCCATCAACTGATGAATGGATAAAAAAGATGCAGTTTTTTTATACAATGGAGTGCTACTCTGCCATAAAGAAGGATAAACTTGAGACATTTATAGGTAAATGAATGCACTTTGAAACCATACTCTTAGGTGAAATAAATCAGACACACATTTGTAAGTACTGCATTGTCTCTCTGGTGTGAGAAACTGGAAGTGTAACTAAGAAGTAAAATGTATAATAGAAACTGTGAAACAGGAAGAAATTATTCAAAGGAAAGGGGAACTAGGGAGTGGGAAGAGGGAAAGGAAGGATGGTAAAAGACAGAGTCAAATTCATTGTAGTCAATGGGGACACAGCAATATAGATCATAACGATTTTATGCTATATGAAGAGATAACATTACAAAAATTGTAGATATAATTGGTTTTGGTTTGGCATTGGTGAATTGCAGTAGTCTCTGTTCAACAAAATAGAAAGAATACTCTAAGTAGGAAACAATGTTACCCTGGGCTTTGTAAGGTGAGAACAAGGAAATAAAATAATAATTTTTAAAAACCTGATTGTTTACCAGAAAAAAAAAAAAGAAAGAAAGAAAGAAAGAAAGGGACGCCCTGGTGGTCACAGCCAGGGATGTAAGGACTAGAACCAGGGTCTCATGGTGCCTGGGCCAGGGCTTGCCCAGTCCCCTGTATGGCGCCTCCATCTCTTCAAGGACAGCAGTCAGGCACTTGTAAAAAGTGAATCTGGGGGGACCACGGCATTGACTGTCACCCCCACCATGGGTGACTGTCATCAGTGGTCTTGGCCACGTCTGCTGTCTTTCTCAGAGCTGGGACTGGAGCCGTGTGGCCTGCAGCTAGGGGCGCTTCCAAGGTTCCCCTCGGAGTCCTCTGGGACAGGTAGTGGAACACGCACAGGCCCAGCCCCCAGGGAGGACACCTAGGAGACCTCACCCCAGGACACCAGCCAGGACAAGGCCTCTGCTCCCCGCTCCCCACCGCTCCGCCACCTGCTACTCACAGACCGCGTCCGGGAGGCAAACTTGAGGTAGGCAGGCAGCTCGATGTAGGAGCCCAGCAGGGTGAGCAGGCACAGCAGGTAGTCCATGATTTGCAGGGACAGGAAGGGCAGCAGGAGCTTCTCCCGATTCTGCAAGGCAGGCCCCACACTGTCACAGGGCCCCCACGGCCCCGTGCGTCCCTTCCCTGCCTGGCTGCTGAGCCCTCCAGCACACACCTGTGTCCACACGCTTCTCTGAGTGACCCCCAGGATGGGGGAAGGGTCTCTGCCTCAGGGGACCTCAGGGACTGTCCTCGTCTATTAGGGCTCTCCAAGAAGGATCTGGCTCAATTTGCCCCAGGAATCCAGCATGGAAGAACTCTGTGCCCACCTTACAGAGGAGAAGGGATCAGAGGGGACACCCTGGGGAAGGGGCACCAGGGCAGCATCCAGAAGGTGACTAGGAGCAGGCCAGAGAGCAAGGGCCGGGTTCTAGGGCAGAAGGATCAGCGCAAGCCCTGGTGTCAATGACCGTCCTATGTTCACTACTCCCGGGTGCGTGAAGTCACAGGAAGAGCCCCACGAGGCCTGGCTGGAGTCCCTGTCCTTCAACTGAAAGTGAGTGACCCATATTTCTGCCTATGCACCCGCAGGTGGGGACAAATCACACAAAGGACGGTTGTCTAATGTATTATATGGATGTCTAAAACTACTCAGGATGTAACAGGGACAACCCGACTGAAACAGTCTGTGGGACAACCTCCTCCACTTTCTTAGCAGGGCCCTACAACTTCCTGCAGGAGCCTCTGCAACCATCCTGTGCAATGAGGACTTGAAGTTGAGGTAGATGGGGCCTGGGTTCCAAGACAGAGTGGGCTATCAAGGGATGAATCACAGTTTTCAGGCAAGGTGGAGACATCCCAGACCAGCACCAGACCATCACCCACTCTGCCCACCCCACCAGCCCGGGCCACCTATCAGCCCAGGAAGCACATGTCTCCTGGTGGCAGTGTGGTGTGGCTGGCCTCCTACCTCCCTGGGCCCGAGGGACAGGTGGGCTCCTCTTGCCTGCCTCCGTCTCCTCCAGTCTTCCTCTGGGCCAGGACCTGAGGCCGTCACACTGGACTCCCTGTCTCTCTATGGACCTCTGCCTTGGTGGAACCAGGAGCTCTGGGCTCTCTGGACCAGCTGACTAGTGGGAACGTGTTGTATGCATCTGCACTGCAATGCTTTGGCTCCCATCCCTGGTGACAAAGCCATCACTGCTGTCCCCTCTCCCGGGCCTCAGAGCCACCCTTTCTACTTTTCTCTTTCAAAATCCCTGCCTGCGCCAGCAGTGAGACAGGATGTGGGCACCAGCCAGTGCCCCCGTGTCAGTGACCGGCACAGCACCAGCCCAAGCATCCTGCAGGGAAGGAGGCTCCCACAGGAGGCCATGAAGATCCCTGGGGCACAGATTGAGCCCCCCCCAAGGCCCACTCCTCGTCCTTGGCAGGTGGGAACGGAGGGGCAGGACTGCGGCTGGGGCCCCCACGCCTCTTCCTACCTTAATCACACCAACCAGCAGGCTCAGGCTGATGACGAAGAGCATGGCGATGAGCAGGAAGCTGGAGACCAGGTCCGCTGAAAGAAGGGGCAGGGAGGGTTGGGGGTTCAAAGTGCCACGGACCCCCAGCAAGGCTCCGAAGACCACGCTTTGGGAACTGCTCGCATGGGGACACGGGAGTGAACAGGAACATCTAGCCTGCCCTCCTGCAGTCCCCAACCTGGGGGGGACAAAGACCTAAGAGCACTTCAGTGCATAACACAGGCCCGGGTGGGGGGCAGCTAACCCCACTTCAGCCAGGGAGGTCGGGGCAGGTGGCCTGGAGGAATGGCCCATGAGTGATAGGCATTTGGGCGACAGGGGCTAAAGGATGCTGCAGTCAGCAGGTCTGGAGCGAGGGACCAGACAGGAACTGTGGTCAGGGAGACCACCAGGCCGGGGGCAAGTTCCCATTTCCCTCTAGTGTGCCGGGCAGAGAGTGCTGCCACCTCTATGGGCTGGCAGATACATTCAGTGCCATCCTCTGCTGTCACCACCGGGAGATGCCAGGGGACAAGAGGGGCCTCCTAGTGGGGCAGGACCAGACCGCAGCCTTCGCCTCCAGCCAGACCCTCCCCACACGTGCCCCAGCCCTACCGATGCGGAGGTAGAGCGTCTTGGAGAGTCTGCAGGAGGCCTTGCCGTGGGCCACCTCCACCGCGTGCTCTATGAACAGCAGGACGCTCATGACCTGGGGACAGAACACAGCGCTGTCAGTGCATGCACTCAGGGTTGTGGGGAGGTGGGAAGCCCCAAGAACGTGGCTTAGACAGAGGGACAGCTTATCAGTCTGGTCCTTCCACTTCCCAGCTGTGCGAACTTGGGCAAGTTACTTGACTTCTCTGTGCCTCTATTTCCCCATCTGCAAAATGGGACAATTCTAGTAGACACCATAGGAGTCTCTGTGAAGAGAGACTCAGAATCAGGCCCAGCCTTTGAGAAGAGCTGTCTGTGATAATGATGGACTATCTGGCCCTGTTATAACGCCGGGCTCTGATGACCAACCCTCATGGAGCTTGGTGTCCTTGCAGCCATCGGCACAGGCCTGGGCAGCCCTGGAGAGCACCTGTCCCTGAATCACAGTGGACAACCTCATCTGGCCTCTGTGATGATTATCCCCTCCCTTGGAGTAGGTGTTCTACCTTTATTAAAAGAACCCAATTTACATTGGCTTTCTAGGTGGCCTTGTACTGGCAACTCATGCTCAGCTGACAGACAGCTGCCATCTGTTTCCCCCAGCTGACTATGTGCGTTTTTCTTTTCTCTTTTTCTTTTTTAGCTCAGACACAGGTCTTGATTTGTCTTCCTGCCATGGTACTTCCTGTTCAGGGGTTCTGAAAGAGCCTGCACAGAAGACAGAGGAAGATCGGCTTTGGAGTCCGATGGAGATGGATTTAAACCCAGCTCACTATGTGGCCTGGGGCAAGTTGCTTTACCTGCCTGAGCTTTCTCTGGGAAGGGGCACCCCAGGTGGCGGGAGGGATAGACTGCATCGTGTTTGCAAAGCACTGAGCTCAGGCGCCCAGCAAACAGGATCAGCTTTGCTGCTGCGGGTTTGCAGGAGCAGCTGAGCAGGGCTCGCGCTGGCCGCCCCTCCCCTGGTGCAGAGGGGCCAGGAAGGCTCTGCTCACAGGAGCCAGGTGCAAGGCGGGGAGTGGCGGGAGGGCCCTGTGCTGGTGCCCACAGGAAGCAGCCTGGAGACAACAGCCACTCCCTTAGCTCCAGGGGTGGGAACCCCATCTCCTCTCCTCCCAGTTTCACTCTAACGAGAGAAAGAGAGAGGGAGGCAGATGATAGTTCAGCCCGAGTCAGAAGTCGTTGTCCTACAAAGTGGTGAGCTCCCCATCACTGGGGCTATGGAAGCACGGCACAGATGAGTTGCCACTCAGCTTAGAAAGGGCATGTGTACATCTACCAGGTGCATCATGAGGAGATTTATGAAGTCCCAAGAACCCAGGACAATCTGAGACACAAAGCAAAGCTCAGGATCAGACGATCCCAACTTCCACCTCTAGAAGGTGCCTGCCTCCATTTGTTTTATAAGATCCTCTGGTTGGTGACCTGGGAAGGGGCTGGAAAGGGCTTGGCACAGTCTAACTTCATGCCAAGGAACCTGGGCTCAACCAGCCAGAGACTGGGCTTCATAGTCCCTGCCCCACTTCACAGGTGAGGCAATGAGGCTCAGAGAGGCCCAGGAACTTGCCACAGCCTCCCAGCCAATCCTCTCTAAAGACCAGGACTCACAGCCAAGTCAGTGTCCCGAGCCCTGCCTGCGCTGCCTTCCCAGCAGCCCCTTCCCCAGGACCTCCCGGCCTGTCCCCAGCCCGCTCCCAAGGTGAGTCACACAGATGCCAGCTCTCTTTCCCAGAAGCCTGAGAGCAGTGCCTGGCCCGACCTCCTTCCACCTCACTTCCCCTTCTCCACCGCCCTGGGCAGGCGGGAGATTCACCGAGGGCAGCGACCAGCCCAAGGCCACAAGCAAGGTGACCTTAAAACCTCCCCTGGCCTCAGCAGAAGAACCAGTCTCTGCCCTGGGAAAGGAGAGGCTCAGCTCCTGCACCCCCAGTCCCTGAAGAGGTGATGGAGAGAGGCTGATTCCTGTGCTCCAACCTGTGCACCAGGCTGAGAGCCGGAGGTGAGCCCGACTACTCCCCACGTCACCCAGCTGGTGACAACGAGGGCCCTGTTGCCTCTGCTCCCCAGCCAGGGGTCCTCTCCGGGCAGGGCTGGTAGCACTGGGTGCAGCTCCTGATCTCACAGCCACCTGTCCTTTCCCCACAGCAGCCACCCCCACCTTGGACACTAAGAGCTCCAGGGACAACAGCAGGGGCTAGGAGGTCTCAGCTTCCCCGGAGAAGGAGTCACTACCACCTGCACCCGGGACCACCAAACAAAGAAGGTCATGAGGCTAGAACTCCTGCATGCTGTGGGACATCCCATTCACGCAGCCACCAAGCTGTGCCCCACCCCCTGGAAGACAGTGTGGTTCTTCCAAGTGCCCAAGCAGATCCAGACCTGGGGAGCAGCCCAGAGTGCCAGGTCTGGGTTTCCAGGCCATCCCACCATGGGTACCAGGCCTCTGTCCTCCACACTATCCAGACAGCCTCTGCCACCTAGATGTCCCCCTCCACCATCAGCTCACCCCTGCACCTTTGCTGTTCATGGGCAGCTGTGCTTCAGAGCTGGGGGCTGGCATCAGATGGCCCTGGGCCCAACCCCAGCTCTGCACTCCTGAGTCAGCCACTTACCTCTCTGGGCCTCAGGCTCCTTACCCAGGGACTGGGGGTGATCCCCGGACCTGCCTTGGCCCCATATTTGTGGGAGGTGAAAGGGCAGGGCAGGTGCTATGGGCCAGCACTGAGGAACAGTGGCCTCCTTCTTCATGGGCCTCGTTCACCTCCAGAAATACTCTGAGCACCTACTGCTTCCATCCGTCTAGATTAGCCACCCACACTGGCCTACAGATGTCAGCCTCCAGGGAAGGCCAAGGTATGAACAGAGCATGCTCTGGAAGTAGGAGCTTTCCAACAGAAAAGAGGAAGAGCAACCCAGGAAGTGGCAGCATCATGTGCAAAGGCCCAGGCGCCTAACTGTGCAGACATGCTGTACCCCCCAAAGGAAGTTGTCTCTTCCCTGAGAGAGGGGACACTACCAGTGGGGAAGTGAGACTCAGAGAGAGACAGAGACCAGCTAGCTCTCAGTCACCCAGCACGATGTGCATAGTCAGAACCTGCTCAGCCCTCCTAGCTCCACACTGGCCACCCAGTCCCCCTCGGCCCTGCCTTCTCCCCTCCACTCTCCATTCCCCTTTTTCACCCATCCCTCTGCTGTTCCTTGGTCTCAATTCCGCATTCTGCTTCCCTAAGCTGAGCAGGGGAGGAAGTGACTAAGGGGACAGAAGACATGGTTTCTTTGCTGGTGGTTCTGCAATGCAACCCACAGCTTGAGCTCAGAAAGGCAGGAGTCATGCAGGAGGGGACAAAGATGATGGGCATGATGGGGCTGGGTGACACTGAGCTTGGGCAGGGCGAGAGTCAGGCTGCTAAGTGGAGGGAAGTGTTGGGCAAGTGACCAGCAACAATGACGATACTGGAGAAGAAAGCTGTGTGATGTTGCTGGACCTGATGTGGCCTGACAGAGGTGACCAGGGGACAGTGGGGTGGCTGGTGATGGCAAGGTGACAGCAAACATGGCAGGGGTGGTGGCAATGGAAGAGACACCAGCGGTCATCCCGGGAGGAGGCCAGATACCCCACAGGGGGCACATGGTGCACTAGTGACATTGATAACGCTGTTGGGGGTCATGATAGTGGGGACATGGAAGGATGGTGAGGATGGAGATCACATGGGTGGGGTGGGGATATCAGATCCCTCCCCAGCTCTAGAATTCGAAGGCCAACTCCTTGCATGGAAGACAAGCTCACCCAGTTCCATCTTGGACCCACCTCAGTCTCAGAGGGGGCAGGGGAGACTGTCCCTCCTTCTGTGGTCCTCAGGGTTAAATCTGAACTCTGTGCAGGGCACTTCCCCACTTGTTAACTTCAGGGTCACTCCCCGCTGTTCTAAAGGCCGGGGGCTCTGCCTGCGTGACTTGGCACAGCACCTGGCCTCACCCTTCCCCATAGGTAACACAGTGCCATACCCCTTCCTACCACTAATCTCAGGGCTGCCCACCTTGTCCCTGGGTGCCCGCTGTGGGGGCCTACACTGCCACACACTGAGACCGTCATGCTAGATCGTTATTATCAGCTCTTCCTCACCTGTCCCCATTTCCTTAGGGTCCCCCAGAGTTGCCTGGGAGAAGAAGGCAGATGACAGCCCAGTGCGTCAGCAGGGAGAGGAAACCCTCCTCCCCCACCCACACCACCCACACTTCCTGTCCCAGCTTATCAAGGGGACAGGACTGGGTGGGGGCCGTTCCCCCACTGTGCTATCTCCCCAGCTCCTTCTCCATCAAGCCCAGATAGCATCGAGACACCCTTGTCCCAGGGTGACACCCTCAGCTGCAACCCAGGCAGAGCCTAGCTCCCCACTCCTTATTTGTGGCCCTTCTCGTCCTCCCCACTGCCACCCCTCATATAACTGTCCCCTCCTCTACCTAGACTCAGGCTCACAGACCTCAGTTAGAAACCCTATCCAAGGCCAGGCATGGTGTAGACACCTGTAATCCCAGCACTCAGGAGGGTGAGGCAGAATCGCTGTGAGTTCAAAGCCAGTCTGAACTACATAGCAAGACCCTGCCTCAAAAAAAAGAAAAAAAATTCCTCCCAGTGCAGCCCTCCATGCCTTATGTGGCTCTCACCAAGCCATTTTACTTCTCTGCCTCAGTTTCTCAGTTTCCCCAGCTGTAGAAGAGAGAGAAGAAGCCGTCCAGCTGGGATAGCAGCCATGATGAGTGAATGAAGTGCTATCTGTCTAATGCTGAAGACGGCGATTCAGAAAGATGGGCTGGAACGTGGACACCAACACAGGGCCAGAGGCCAGGCCCCATTTGTCACAGCCCAGCCCCCTTCTGCAGGGAAGCATGCAAACTCATCCTGGTCAGTTCGCACCCTGAAATGCTACCCCGTGGTGAGAAAGCAGCGCTGCCTACGCAGCACGGTGCAGCACCGCGTGTAACTGCTGAGGAAGAAGCCGCATCCGCGAGACTCCGCAGCTGCTGGTGCTCCGAGCCGGAGGTCACAGGCAGGGGAGCGGGGGTGCAATGAGGAGCCATGTTTGGTCCTCACTGCCAGTCCTGTGGGCTGTCTCAGTCTTGGCTTAGGCCCCTGTGGTGCTTACTTTGTGAGCAGCCCTTGAGACTTGCCCTTGGGGGCCTACACATCTTCATAAGTAAATGATGCACGAATTCAAGGCTGGCAGAAATAAAATTGAGACTGGCTGACACCTGCTGCAGGACCTGGGGGCTCTGAAGAGGGATACAGTGGGGAGGGGCTCAGGGAAGGCTTCTCAGGAAGCAGGTCTTCCAGATTTCTCCCAAAACACCTGGGGATGGTGTCCAGGCAGAGCGAATGGCATGAGCGAAGGCCAGAGTGTGAGAGATGCACCCGGGAAACTGAGACTCCTTTCGCTGAACTGCATTCAGGGTCATTCGCATGCAGGGCATTGAGTGTGCCAGACATAGAGTATGCCCCTGGTAAATGGCAGCAGGTATGCTGTGGGGTGGCTGGGGAGGGTTTAGGAGCAGCTGGAGACACACAGGCCCACAGGCTTTACAGGGCTGGGGACTCCGGCACAGTAAGAGCCTTTTGGAGAAGCATCACTGTGCGCAAAGGCCCTGCAGTACCAATGGGGCTCAACACAATTTGCCTCCTGCAGAACAGGTCTGACCACATCTGGAGCCCAGCAGCCGGCTCCAGCCCAGGCGACCCTGCCCCTGGGAGAGAAGACAGAGTGGCAGACTCCACCCCACGGTGAGCTCAGGGCACTGGGCAGAGGCCCCCCAGCCCAGGGAAGAGCACAGACACCATGGGGGAGGTCATCAAATCTCTCTTTAGGGGCATCCTATGGGCACTCAGAGCTGGTCTCCAGGCTCAGCCCAAGGCCTAGTCACCCTCCACTCCCTGAATACCCACCCCCCAAACCATTCCCCAAGCCATGGCTTCCCCAGGGATCTTGAGAGCAAAGATCCACCGTCGTGACAATGGGTGTCGTCGCTCCTGTTATTACTGTGCATCTGAGAGATGTCAGGTCCTCCTGAACCCAGCCGTCAGAGGCGGCTCCTGTATGATCCCATTTCCCGCCTGGCAGGTGAAAGTGACGTCTTTAGATGCAGGTGCCGGTTTATGAGAACAGGCTCCCCCAGGTGAAGACAACGCCTCCCCTGTCCTTTCTAGAGCAGGACCATGGGTTTTGTTCTTTATCTACCACAGCCCCTGGAGCCTCAGTTTCCTCCTCTGCACCATGGAAGTGCTCACAAGGCGTAGGGGGCTGACCCCCCATGATAGGGAGGAAACTGAGACTGCAGCGTGGTCCTGGCTGCTCCTGGGCAGCTGTTGCTCTGCTTCCTGCCTCACAGGGCTCTGCACCCCCTTTCAGGCAGGGTGGGGTCCCCTGGGAGGCTAATGCTGGCCTCACAGTGAGCTCAGAGCAACGTCCCAGTTCCAGGCCACTGCTCGGAGCTCAAAATAAAAGCCTCATTTCCTGGGGTGCTCAGGCCCAGGCAGTTACAGGGCAGCCTCGGCCTGCCCAGCCCCTGCCCTCCAGCCAGGGGCACAACTAAGAGGTCCCAGGTCCGCGTTGCAGGGACCCCCTCAGGCTGATGCCCCTCTAACATCAACTAAGGTGACCCCCGACCTCTGGGGCCACTACCTCATTCTGTTCCCAGAAGCACCTGGGCCTGAGCCTGAGACCAGGAAGTTGGGAGGAAATGGGGCCCAGACTGGGCTCTGGCCTGTGCTATCATGGGTCCCACAGCAAAGTGAACACTCTCACGGGCCCTTGGGCCTCATGTAACAGGAAAGGTCCAACTCTGTCCTGCCCCTCAGAGCGTCCTGGGTCCCATGGACGCAGCTTCCTCAAGGGGCCCATGTCAGCGGAGGGTGGGGTGCAAACCATAGCTCCAACAAGGCCCTTGGCCATGTTCTAGGGAGGGCGCAGAGCAGCAGAGGCGAAGAACCAGGCCTCTGTCCAGCCGGAGACATCGCACATGAAGGTGGCAGGTTTCCACAGACCCTCACCAGAGGACTTTCCAAGGATCCATTTTTAGGGCCCAAACAGACAAGCTTTCAAAAGAGGAGGGACCCCTGCAGCCGACTCCCACCCCCCCACCCAGCAGGGCCACTCAACTCCATGCCTCCCTGTCTCTAGGCAGGGTTCACAGCCTCATTAACAGATGGAAAAACTGAAGCCCAGACAACACTGGCACTGGTCTCCTCGTGGTCACCTGGCCATCGAGTGGTGGAGATGGGCCTTTGTTCTTCTCAGTCTCTGCCTTGAAAGTGGGGCAGAGAAGGAGCCCCAAGAGTTCTGAGAAGGACAAATCAGGAGGGCTTCCTGGAGGCAGAAGCTTCCCCTGAGGTGGACCAAAGACGATATGAATGCTGGAAAACCAGATGAGGGAGGGGCAGCCAGGACGGACAGGCACCCCAGCCCAGGGCTCAGAAAGGAAGCTTCTGTCCACACCTTGCTCACTTCACCCACCCGAGGCAGTCTCCCCATGTGCCTTTGGCAGGTCCATCTTTGGCACCACTAAAACGAGCAACGATCTCTCCTTGTAGCTGTGAAGCCCACACCTGGGGCGTCCCTCCTGAGCCATTCTGACGCACCTCCTGGCTTCTCCAAGCCCCACCACTGCCTGCCCACCTCCTAGGCTTGGCCCCTGCTGCTCCCTCCACCCCGTGTGCCCCTTACCCAACAGAGAAAAGCGAATCCTGCTCACCCTTGGGAGTGACACCTCCTCCAGGAAGCCTTCCCTGAATCCCCTCCACCCAGTGCCCCACGGCAGCCAGCAATGTCATCTATTGCATTGTCACAGCTTTCCCGGGCAGACTGAGGCCCCTCAAGGAGAGGACAGCAGGAGAGGAGTCAGCCACCTCCTGGCCCGGGGCTGATCTAAGGCACAGCTCAGAATGTAGTGCTGCCTCTCTAGGAGTAACTGGACTACACCATTCTTCCGTATTTGAAGAGCAGAGCATTTGAGCAACAAGATAAGTCAGCCTAAGACTGCAACCCCAAGCACAAATAAGCTGGGCATGGTGACACACACCTATGACCCCAGCACTCTGGGAGACTGAGGCAGGAGGGTCAAGCATTCCAACCCGCAGGGCGTGGAGCTGCACACTTGTAACCCTGGCACTCAACATGTTAGGGCAAGAGGATCGCTGCGAGTTCAAGGTCAGCCCAGGTTACATAGTGAGTTCAAGGCCAGCCTGACCCTGTCTCCAAAAAATAAATAATTAATTAATTAAATAAATAAACAAATAAAAATAAAAACAAAACAAAAAAAGAGTGACAACCCAACCTGAGCAATTTAGGGAGAACCTGTCTCAAAACAAAAACAAAGGGCTGGGCGTGTAGCTCAGTGCCAAGTTCCTGGGTTCAATCCCCGACAGTATGTAAATAAATAAATACCTGTGAGTCCCTCCAACAGACAAAAATGCATCGTTCAGGGACATGGGAAGCGGGGAGAGCAAACGAGTCCCCTCGCACCTGTGAGGAGCCGCCAGTGACCCATGGAGCTTCTCCACTCGAGGAGGCAGACACCGCTCCCTCGCTCCCAGGGAGGCTGTGCGGGGATTTTCAAGCCCGGCAAGACAGGGCAAAGAGTAACCGGTGGAGACACCTGCCGAAGGTTTCCTCAGCCCGACAGCAGGGTCACCATGCTTCTCGTTGTTGGTGGTGCCATCCCTACAGGCTGGGTCTGGCATCGGTGCCCCCATTCATCCTCCCAAATGCACATGATCTGCCAGGCATGGTGATGGTCACCTATAATCCCAGCAGCGCGAGACTGAGGCAGGAGGATCACCTTGAGTTCAAACCCAACCTGGGCAACATACCGAGTGCAAGGCCGGGCTGAACTACACAGTGAGACCCTGTCTCAAGCAAACAAAGATACCAACAAAACCCCAAATGCACACGATCCCAGTCTCATCATGAGAAAACCACCAGACAAAGGCACCAGGAGCAACAGTCAACAAAACACCCAGCCAGCGGGCCTCAAACCCATCAAGGTCACCAGGAACAGGAATAGGGAGAAACCGTCACTGCACAGATGGAGCTAAGAAGGCAGGGGACTCGATGTAATGAATGTTCCCCAGATGGGCCCTGGGTGGGGTCCTGGGCAAGAGAGGATAGCGGAAAAGCCAAGGGAAGGGGGGTGAAGATGAGCACTAGATAGCAGCAGCACATCAGGACCAGTGGCCAGTTATAGCAACTGTGCCACCCCCATGCAGACATTAACATGGCACTAAGGGTATAGGGAGCTCTCCGTACTCCACTCACAATGTTTCTGTGAATCTAGAACAGCACTAAAGATAAACAGTTTACTTTGAAAAGTAGGACATGTGGCCAGGCACAGTGGTTGGTTCGTGCCTATAATCCCAGCACTCTGGAAGGCTGAGGCTACAAGGCAATTTAGTGACCTAGCAAGACCCTAGCTCAAAATAAAAAAGGGCTGAGAGTTCAGATGTAGCTCTGTGTGAAGGCCCTGGATCTGATCTCCAGGAACACGCAACACACAAACACACACACACATGCACATGTGCGCACGCACGCACACACACACACACACACACACACTCAGCACTACTACTGGTTTGGTTTGGTTTGGGTTTTTTTGAGACAGGGTCTTTCTGTGTAGCCCTGGCTGGCCTTGAACTCTCAGTAATCCTCCTGCCTCAGCCTCCAAGTGCTGGGATTACAAGTGTGCACCATCACACCCAGCCAATAGTACTTGTTTATTGCACCAAATATGGAAAGTGTGGAAAGTAGAGCATTCAAGATCATAACCCAGAGACAGCACCGTTAGCGTTAGTGCATTTCCTCCTCACTTGGTTTTGACGTATCCTGTTTCTACAGATGAAATCTGGGCAATTTTTTTTTTCTTTTATCACAGCAGGTGTAAGTTTTTACCCTGACATACATTTCTAAGATGGAATTTCGGGAGCACAAGGCAGGAGAGGCCAGGCAGGGAGGGAGAGATTTCCAAGTGAAGGAGTCCCCTGGGGCTTCCTACCTCCTGCCACCAGGGAAGGACACTTGAGGCTGATGACCAAACAGGACTAAAAGCAACTTCCTTTGTGTAAGGTGTAAGTGCTCCCTGAAACCCAGCAAGATTCCAGCCCCCAGAGCCAGAAGCCAAGGGACTGGCTTCCCTGTCGGGCCCCAAAGCCACTTCTCGTAATAACGTCCCCACAACTCAGCAAAGCATGGCACTCTCCGAGGACGTCAAGGGCCCAATTTAAGCCTCCCCAGAGGGTTTGACACATCCACAAATAGCTCACAGCACACAGAGCCGTCACCCATGGCTGGCTCCAGATGACGACCAACCTAGGCAATTGGCGCATCTGCACAGTGGCATCGCTTACCATGCAGATGTTCGAAGTTTTGTCAGTACACCTGCCACTCCATGGCTGCACTTCGGGAAAGCCCCCAGGTCCCACCCTTTCTGGGAAGGAGCAGGGGCCTCTCACCAAGGTGACAGGAAGATAAGCCCCCACTGGAGTCAGCTAAAGACCCCAGCCTAGGGATGACCAGCTGGGCTTGCATCCAGCTTCCAGGCTACTCTTCTGTTCTTCTGCCTCCTCTGGCCCTAGAATATTCCCCAGCTCCCCATGACTCACATTACAGTCAGTGATTCTCTGCTGGGAGTCATCATGCTCCTGATCTAGGGACACAGGTGGCAGGTGGGGGCAGTGCTATTGGCATCTGGTGGGCAAAGACCAGAGGTGTTGCTCAATTTCCTGCAGGCGCAATAACTGTTCTGCCCCAAATATGCAGAGCGCATTAGAGGGAAGATCCAGATTCTTGGCTTGCCACCTGAGTCCTTGTCACCTCCTCCTCCCCCAGCCTCCAGTTGGTCTCTGCAGTGGCCGCTGGACAAATGCCACACACACACCTTTGCACAACCATTTCTCCTCCCCTGTCCACACCTCCCTGACCAGCCTGCACCACTGGCCCACCAGGCTAGCTCCAAGGTGTGTCCCCGATCACTCGGCGGCAGCCAGCAGCTCTATGCATGGGGACTGCTCATCGCTCAACCCGCAAAGCTCACAGGTGAGGACCCAAACAGGAGCTCCAGGGGGAATCTGCAGAGTTGTGCTGTGCATTCCACACAGGGGGACGTTCACCTGGCACTGGTCACTGACAACAAAGCATCAGCAACCGAGTCCTGAAGGCCCACTTCCTGCTGCTCCACAAGTCAGAGCAGCCACCAGCGTGGATGGAGAGAGAGCCCCCTGCAGATCCCTCTGCCCACCCAAGCCACTCATGGGACCTGCCTGAACCCTGGAGGCCACTACCTCTGACACCCCCTCCAGAAATCTCTTAAACACCCCCCAAATACTGCTGACTTTGTGAAGGGAAACCAGGCTGAGACAGAATTGTCCAATGCCACACAGACAGTTAGAGGCAGAGCTGGGTAAGGACACAAGGACCTTCTGCAGGTACATCTCTGCCCACCACACTGTCCTTCTAAGTGTGCTGCACTCTCAGGGGTTGAAGGCCCAAAGGACTTCATGTAGGGACAGACAAGGTGTCATTTGTCTCTCAGGTCTTATGCTGGCAGGACCTGAACTCCTGAAACTGGTGTCCTGGGACCTGCCAGTTTGGGTCCAAGTGCACTGGTGGCTGGTGGCACATCTGACACACCACTAATAAAGCACTCACTGAATGCCAGACACTGTTCTATGTGCTTTGCATTAACTTCTTGACCTCCACAACAACCCTATCAGACAGGCCTTAATTTCCAGATGAGGAAATAGGCTCAGAGAGGTTTAGTAAGTTGCCAAGGCTACACAGCTAAGAAACAAGAAAGCCAGGGTTGTTACCCTGGAGTCCGGATCCAGAGGCTGTCTGCTAAGTTCTGAGTGGCACTAGCTCATGAAGGCTCATTCCTTACACTGCCCCGGCCACCCTGTTTGTGACAAGAAGCAAATGCATCCAGCTCTCAGCAGTCTGCAGCAGCCCACCACAGCCCGCTGCCTTGGACTCATTTGAGGAAGCCCTTCCAAGCCCCTGAGAGAACTGTTAGCCACAAGCTCTGAGCAGCCCTAGCAAGAAGACGCCTGGGCCTGGGGCAGCTGCTTGTGGCCAGGAGTTGAGGATGGAGTGTGGGTTTGGGACACAATAGGGACTCTGACCTTCTACCATCTGAGTCCAGTGGGGAACCTTGACCTGAAGCTGTGACTTACCTAAGGTCACACTGAGATGACAAGAGATAAAAGCCACACCATTCCCCAAAGCGGAACCCCCGGAGCTGCTCTCTTTTGCTCCATGGAAGCTGGAGCTGGGCG
This sequence comes from Dasyprocta punctata, assembly GCA_004363535.1. NCBI lineage: Eukaryota > Metazoa > Chordata > Mammalia > Rodentia > Dasyproctidae > Dasyprocta > Dasyprocta punctata. The sequence goes on along the minus strand of RJWM01024598.1, from coordinate 12,394 downwards.
GTCACCCTACATGTCTGCTCAGGATCTCAAGCTTTCTTGGTTGGGGGGAGGCCAGAGCCTGGCTGGACTGAAAGGGATGAGGGCTCAGTCCCCTGCCTCCCAGTGAAAGCACAAGGAAAAGGTTTTGACCCCAGAGCAGCCCAGGCCTGTCCAGACCTGGAGGAAGGAATCGGACCTGGGTCCACGGCGCATTCTAGAAAAATCCCTTCCTGCATTCCTCCCAGATCCTCGCCTCAAAAGCATTTCACATCTGCTGCTGCAACTGCGATGCCCCTGGAGCTGCCATTCTGCTCCATTTAACTGAGGCCAGAACTGAGTCTCAGGGGGAAGGTGAGTTACACTGGCTAGGAAGGAAGACTCTTCTACTACTCTGCTCTGCTGCGCTCCTGTCCCCATCTGGCGGAGAGGAAAACTGAGACTTGAAGCAGGAAAGGATTTGTCCAGGGTCCCCTGGGGAGGTGGAAGGCAGCAGTCCTCCCATTGGAGAGGCTCAGCAGAGCAGGGGTCGCTCACACCCAAACACACACACATGCGCATGTGCACGCAGCTCCTGGCTGACCGCACACTCACCACGTGGTAGATGGCCAGGGCGGTGGTGGCGATCCTGACATTGAAGCAGCAGCAGATCTGGCGGATGGGGGCTGCTCGGGGAGCCATGGCGCTGCGTCCCCTCCTCTGAGGCACTGAGGGGAAAGAGCCAGCGCCCAGAGCTAGGCAGAAAAGGGGAAGCTGCAGGCTGCTAGCCTTACTTCCGCCCTGTACCAGACAGCAGGGGCACAGGCGTCACAGCTGGGTGGGGTGACGGGGAAGGGGGTGAGGGGGGAGAACCACAGCTGCCTCAGAGAGCTCCGCAGGCCCTCTGCCACCCCGGGGAGCCAGGGGAAGACAGAGCCTATACGCTCGGCGCTTAACCTAGCTGGGGCTGGGCTACACAGTATCACCTACCCAGGATGCTCGCCACCACCCTTGGAATCCAGGATGGCAGGCAAACCCATATCTAGATAAAGAGCTGGGCATGGTGCACACACCTGCAATCCCAGGACTGCAGAGGCTGAGGCAGGAGGATTGCTGTGAGTTTGAGGCCAGTCTAGGCTACATAGTGAGTTCAAGGCCAGCCTGAATAACACAGTGAGACACTGACTCAAAAAAAAAGGACATTTTTTTATTTTGATAGTAATAAATTTATTTTAATGTGCATTATAAATATACGTGTATCTCCCATGAATTCTGTGATTTTTCCATTTACAGGAGTAATATAGCTTCATTTTAAAACAGATATAATTAAACTAAAAGATAGTGAACCAATTTAAAGAAAATACTAAGAAATCTTAGCGTGCACACAGATGTGGCAGACAGCCATGGAGGTGGAGTGGGCATCATTGGCTTGAGAATCACAGGCATCGGAAATCCCAGCTCTCCTTTGAATAGCTGTGTGATCTCAGGAAAGCCACTTGATCTCTCTGAGTTATTGTTTCCACATTTGCTAACTGAGGGGGCAAGAGTCTGCCCAGCAAGGCTGTGGTAAAGGTGAAGTGAGGTCACATGGGTGCATCTGTTTCTTTCCTTCTTCCCCACCCTTCTCCACCATTCTGAGGCCACTGGCAGAGACAGAGCTGGAATTTGAACCCAGCCTGCAGCACATGCAGGTCCCTGCTGGGGCCCTTACTCTGTCCCTGTGGAACACAGGCTAGGCCTCCCCACAAATCCCTGAGCAGAGAATGACCATTATCCCGAAAGTAGGAGCTTTAGCCAAGGCCACTGCAGTAGTCAGGATAAAGCACCCCACCCTTACACACACATACACACGCACACATACATACATACACACACAAACACTCGCCTTCTAATGCCTGAAGCCTGTGGTGTATGGTCATGCCCATCATCTCACATGGCAAAGGAACTTCATAGGTTTGAGTAAATTCAAGGTCTCAAGATGAGGAACCTATCTTGGATTCCGTGAGAGAGATCAGAAGATGCCATACTACTGGCCCTGAAGATGGAGGAAGGGGCCATAAGCCAAGGAATGCAGGTGACTTCTGGAAGCTTTTGAAAAGGTCAGGGAATGAATTTTCTTCTAAAGGCTCCAAACCTTGATTTCAGCTTACAGAGAACTGTAGGATAAATGTGTACTGTGGGCTCGGCATGGTGGCACATGTTGTAATCCCAACACTCACCAAGCTGAGACCGGAGGATCACCGTGAGTTTGAGGCCAGCCTGGGCTACACAGTGAGTTCAGGGCCAGCCTAAACTACAGCTAGACCCTGCCTCAAACAAAAAACAAAAAACAAAATTTTGAGTGTGTGTGTTGCATGTGGTCATTTGTTTGAGTAGCAATAGGAAATGAACACAGCGAAGTCCATGCTGCAGCTGGAGCCCGAACACCCTCCATGGAGACCACAGTCTCATCCACACAAATGCAACCTGTGACTTCCTCAGTGCATGACACCCAGCAAGCTGTGAGCCTCTCGGGACCTCAGTCCCTTCCTGAACAAAGTGGAGATGATGCTAACACCCGCCTCCTGTGTGAAGATCAAATATGAACATACACACTCGGTCAAAACCGCATTCACCCCCATATTCACGCTCTGAACTTTTCATTACAAATCACATGCTCTGAGCTGCTGGGGTTGCAACCCAGGGCCTTTGCACTGAGCTAATCCCCAGGTTTTTCGTTTTTTATTTTGAGACAGGGTCTCACAAAATTACTAAGTTACCCAAACTGAGCTCAAGTTTGTGATCCTCCTACCTCAGCCTCCCAGAGTATTAATATTACAGGTGTATACCACCATACCCAACTCAAATCAAATTCTATACCCTCATTGCTGACAAGCTCTAGGAAACGCAGAGCCGTCAAACTCATCTACCTGAAAAGGAACGGCCCTGTTTGTACAGCCACAACAGGCCTGAGCCAAACCTGCTTGGGAAACTGTTCTTGCAAACAGTATTTCTTTTTTTGTTTGTTTGTTCATGAATTGAACTCAGGACCTCAACGAATGATATTTCTGAGCCAGGAAGCTTCTAAGACTCCTTGACTCTAAGGATGATCCCTACATCCTGAAAAGTCATCTTTACTGGGAAAAGTCTTTGCTTCTGGCTGGCTGTCCTGCTCCATCGTCTCCTGCCGGAGCATATTAATATTTAAACATTCATCTTGGTTTCCTCAAAGGCAGAATTACTTTTTCGCTTTCTTTGTGAAGCCAGAAGAACGTTATTGGAACTTCCCTCCCCGCCCACAAGCTTGGAGGTAAAAATAGAACTCCCTACTCTGCCAGGTTTCATATTTAAACAAAGAGTCTGGGGTCATGTGTCTTTTTGATTAGTCCAGATAAGGCATTTGGGAGGCTCGGGGTCACAGCAGGGTCTGCACAATGGGGACTATTTTGATTGCAATTGTTGCTGGGATTATTTCTGTCTCAGCTAAGACCTTTCCCAAGGGAACCACCCCCAAACTCAGCCAGGAGGAAAGAAAGAGGAGGTGTTGATGTGCTGGCCCCGGGGGTAGTAGCCTGCTGCAGGACACACAGCTGGTCAGCAGTAGAGCCTTCTAGAAAGCAGATCCTCCTTGGGGACAGTGGTTTGGAAAGGACGAGGGCGAGGGCAGCCCAGGGATGCATCAAGGTTCTCTGCCCGCTGCAGGTTGTCTTCCTGCCTGGCTGAAGGCCTGTGACTCCCTCCCAGCTGCCTTCAGCTCACACTTTGGCCTGAGGTGCAGATGGACCTGCAGGGCCAAGGCCAAGGTCCTGGAAAATAAATGAAACCACAGCCCGCTCCTTCCCTACCCCCTACGCCCAGCCACTCCCCTGAGCTGGGTCCCACAGTCACTGCAGCTGCCGACCACCCCGTCCCATGGATCACGAGGACAAGGACAGCCCCCAGGCCTGGACTAGTGACAGCCAGGCCCTCCAAGGTCCCTGCCCTGAGGCTGTCACTCTCAGCCTGGTAGTGTCAAGGGGGCAGCTTGTAGGGCACAGTCACACCCTACACTCATCCATGCTGCCTCAGGCTCTTCAGTAGGTGGCCCCAGAGGAATGGCACTAGGGTTAGGAGGCGACATGGACTGTAAATAGCCAGAAGATCCATGCCAGGGCCATGGGGTGCAAATCAGCGCTGGGCACCCACAGCTCCCAGCACTTGGGGCCATGGTACAGCCAGCACTGACCTGGGGGAGCAGAGCACTAGGAAAGCCAGCTCCCCACCTGGGCCTGGTCTCATTCTGCTTCTCACACTGTGGCCAGGGTTGCTGGAAGGGCAGAGGGTGACCTCTGTCCAACTTAGCCTCTGGCAGCACCCCTCTCCAGTTGATTACCCCATCCTGGGACAGAACCTCTTTGATCCAGGCCCCCTTATGAGGTTGGTGGTGAAAGGGCATTTCCCTCAGATAGGGGATTTCTGTGTAATCAAATAAAAACAACAACAAAACCACCAAACAACAAGCAATAGGCCATGCCCTTCGGAGAGGTTAAAATTAAAAAGCAAGGCAGAGAATGAATGCTTTAGCCAAGGTGCTATAAAGGCACTTCTAGAAAACTAGTTTTTCTGATCTAGAAGGGACAAGTTCCATGAGTACATGCCTTCCAGCTATTGTCTTAAATCTCTTCTTCCTGCCAGAAATGCAGGTGCATTGCCTGGAGGAACAGCAGCCAGTTTAGAATCAGGAGGACAAAGACCATACACTCAGGCAACAGCCGGGAGTGGAGAGACAGGAAGAGCCCTGGACCCTGGTGGCATCAGAAAGCCTCTGCCCCAGTCTCTGCACTCCCTTCCCCTGGACATCCTGTAATGCGAGAAGTCTTCTGACTTCCTTCATGCATTCAACAAGATGTACATTTTAGGTGTTCAGACATCACCATGAAAAGACCCATAAGGTCACCGCTGTCAGAGTAAATATTCTAGTGGAGGAACCAATTAATAGCGCCACACATAAACAAGGGCCCTTCAGCAAGGGAATTTCTTGCTCTGCCCCATAGCCTATCTTCTGGCCTTCACTGGAGCACAGGGTTGATGTGGGACTTGGGGACAGTCACACTTTACATTCTAACCTGTTTTCCCATCTGTAACTTCAGGGACAGGCCCAAGGCCATGCTATGAGCCGTGCCTTCTCAGCCAGGCACAGGGGCCAGGCAGGTTCCTCTAAGCAGCTGCGCCTGGCTGGACCCCCTCCAGCCAGACTGAGCTGTTACTGCCCTCAAATTCCTCAGTGCTAGGTAAACAGCTGCGAGGCCTCCTGCCTGCAGCTCTTGCAGGGACACCCATAAATTGCAAGCAAGTGCTGAAAGGTCTGTACTCAGCCAGCTGTGAGCTGAAGAGCCTAACTGTGACGGAGGCCCCTCCCTGGCAGCACCGGGCACGGCCTCTGGGCAGGTTTGGGGGTTGGGTTGTGAGGGAGCTGACCCTGCTGCCGTCCCCAGGCCACCAGCTCTGCCCTGATCAGCCACTGCACCTCCGCCCCCCGCATGGTGCAAGCAGGGCAATCTCATCCTTCCTTCTCCATCTCCCACAGCCAGGGGCTGCAGCCTCAGCCTCCTCCGGCTCCTTCCCTCGTCTCCGCCCAGCACTGTGGACTCTGCTTCCCTGTCACCTCTCAAGTCTTTCTGTCTCTCTCCTGCCTCGTCGCCAGGTCCAGTCCTGCCACCTCCCCGGGGCTTAGCTGTGGGCAGAAGATGAAGGGGCCAGGCGAGCAGGCTCCAGGGGCTGTCTGCCAGCCCACTCTGCTCTTCCTTTGTCCCACAGCCTGGAGGGCTGGGATCTCCTGTAACACCCTGAACTTGGGTCCTCTGTTCTCTTAACACACAGAGCAAGTGGGCTGGGCCACCGATTCACAGTTGTAGGCTGAACAAAAGATATTTTGCAAAGGATCAGCCAGGACATGTGTATAACTGTAGGCTGCACTCACCAGGTGACTCTGCAGAGGCCCTGAGACCTGCCCCCAGTGCCTCGAGGGCACCCCGTGCAGAGGTCCAGAGAGAGACTATGGCCTGGCAGATGCTGGCCTCACTGTAAAGGGAAGCTGTTCTGTGCTGGTGCCCCCCTGCCCCCTGGGTGACAGTGCAATAGGCTAACCTGGCAGCTGTCTGTTCATTTACTTACTCAATGAACACAGAGTCTTTGCTGAGTACCTACTATGTGCCAGCTGCAGGGCCCTCGTGGTGCAGTAGGGACCAACACATGGAAGTCAGGGTCAGGTCTCCATGCATGCACCCTGTGTGTCAGGCTGGGGCCATAACTGGCAGCCCAGTGATTCCCGCCAAAACCCAGATGGGAAAGCAGGGACCAGGAATAACCATATCGTGGACTGATCAGGCCTGCAACCTCCCAAATGAGTGGACAGCAAATGTTTAAATATAAGAGAAAACTGGTATGATTTTAGGGCTCCAGCAGTATAAAACTTCTAATTTAAGATTCTCTGGGGGCTGAGACAAAGAACTTCTCTGGGCTGCCCATGTTTATTTAGTTTTTGAACAAAGGTAGAGAATACTGAGGAACGCTTGGGGAAACCGAGCAAGACTTTGGGAGTCAAAACAAAAACTTCCCCAAGTAGTAAATTACGCTAATTAGGAGCACTATCTTATCACCAGGTTGACTTATGCTACAGGAGTGAGACACCTGCAGCTGCAGTCTCTATTTGTTTAATTGGGGTTGGAGCCAGGTGTCTTCAGCTGTGGCCTTGTCTTGTCCTTTCAGGCCTCACAGTATCGCAGGCCACTACAGGCCTCAGCCAGGACCAGTGATTCATAGAGCTTCACTTACTATGAATCCACTGCCCTCTCCAGACAAGGGGCCCAGACATGGGACAGACTCACAAGTAAACACAGAAAACCAACTGGTTAATTTTAAACCCACTCAGAGCCACTCTGTAGTGGTCTCTATCAAACCACAACATTAGTAAAAGCATCTCAGGAGTGGGTGACAATACCACTGCTTAGTAAAAGGCAGGATCGAGATGACACCAGTGGGCTAAAAATACCTCCTCTGAGAGGCACCAGGTGTGGGGAAGTCCACAAACTTGGCAGGGGGCACAAATGTCAGCTCTGCCCGGCGAGCTGTGTGACAGGGTCAGTCTCACTGCCTCTCTGGGTTCGGGTTTCCTTCTCGGTAAAATGGAGGTGACAGTAGGTGGGCCTTTCTTGCAGCATTACTGTGAAGATAAGGGAAGGGCGTGGGAATCGGACTGGGCAGGTGGGCGTGAGGCCCCACACCTCCCCATCCCGTCCCCTTCCTCTCTGCCTAAAGGCTGGTTCCTAACAAGCCCTGCCTAGCTCAAGAACTTTCAGCAGCTCCCGATGGCCTGCAGGGGCCCTTCCTTCCCAACCAACAACAGAGCCCTGAACTGTTGCCACTAAGCAGTGGCTGCCACTCTCCCTGTGGCTTCCCAGTGAAGCCACGACCTCTGTGGCTTGGCCCAGTCTGGGCATCCCTCCCAGGGCCCCAGACAGGGCTAGCCATGCTCTCTCCAACCCAACATACCTTGGCCAAGAAGGCCTGGAGGAACAAAGCCTGGTGATGTCATGGTGTCACCGTCTCAGCCCCACCCCCAAATCCCTCACAGGGGAGGGAAGTGTGGGGGCGTCTGTGGTTGGAGAGGCACGCCATTTCCCATCCGGCTATCTGATGTCAACATTTTCCACACGCCCCACCGCTCCACCGAGTGATGCGGCCGCATGCCCCTGCCTGGGAGCAGAGGGGGCTGGGCCCTGCCACAGAGGGTTCCCTGAGATGACAGCGGAACAGGGGTGCCCACTCTCTCAGGCTGATGGACAGCAGTGGTCACACACTCCCCGAACTGAGATAACAGCAGTGGGTTAGATTGGGTCCCTGGGAGCACATTTAGAATTGGGGTTCAGGTATGAAATCTCGTGTGCCCTCCTCCCAACACTTCTCAGGACTGGAAAGAACTTGGCATATGAAAGGTGCAGACCTCCTCTGCCCTTCCCCTTAGGGATGCCCAAGATGCCCTGTGAGCCACTCTCCCTGTGGATAAAGCCCCTCCTCATCCCTCACCTTTAAATACTGACTTTTGAACACATAACAAAAGCACATGGGAGCCGGGCATTGTGGCACACGCCTTTAATCCCAGCACTTGAGAGGCTGAGGCAAGAGGATCGTTGTGAGTTTGAGACCAGCCTGGGCTACAAAGTGAGTTCACGGCCAGCCTGAACTGCATAGTGAGACCCTGTCTCAAAAAATAGGGCTGGGGATTTAGCTCAGTGGCGTAAGCATCTGCCTGACAAGCACAAGGTTGTGAGTTCAATTCCCAGTACAAAAAAAAAAAAAAGAAGCACATGGTACAAAACTGAAAAATATACAAAAAAGTGTACAATGAAAAACAAGTATCTACCCTGCCTCTGCCAGTGTGTGTCATCCTACCTTACCCTGTGGCACACACTAGTACTTGGCCTCTGAGGCTGCTTTCCAGACATTTCTATGTACACACAAACACGTCCTTTCGTGGGTTCCTAGTTGTGTGTTCCTCGCTTCCTCTGTCTGGAGATTGTTCCATCTAATCGCCTGTTAGCACTGTGTAGGACTCCCGCGAGCAGCCGTCATCTCTGTATAATAAGTAACCTTTAACCGGTGCAAAGCTCTTAGTCCCTGTTTGTCACTATAACTGAATACCACAAATGGGGTGCTTTAAAAAGAATAGGGGTTTACTAGGCTTAAGGTACTGGAGGCTAGGAAGTCCAAGGGCATGGGATCGGCATCTGAAGAGGGTCCCCTTTTTACACCATAACGCAGCAGAAGCACCATAAGGAAAGAGCAGGCTGGTCCCCCCTCCTTTTCTTATAAAGCCACTAATTGCAACCTGGGGTCCCCCCTTAGGACCTCATCTAACCCTAATTATTTACCGAAGGCTCTGCCTCCAAATACCATTGACATAAGAATTTGGGGATTAGATTGCCAGCCCATGAAATCTGGGGAACACATTGAAGTCATGGCAGGACATTAGATGACTTCCAGTCTTTTACAATGACAAACATTATAGCAGCAAATACAATTGTACATGCATAGCTTTCACCTGCTTGAGTACATGTGTAAATTAGATTCCTAAAAGAAGAAGTGTTAGGTTAAAAGGTACGAGAACTCCAATTTTGGTAAACAATGCTCCATTGCTCTTCATAGAGGGTCAATTTATACTCTCGCCAGCAAAGTAAGACAGCGCTTATTTCTCACAACGGCGCCAACACAGTTATCAAACTTTGTAATCTTTGCCTATCTGATAGGTGAAAATGTTTTGCATTGCAGTTCAATTCCTTTTCAAAGCAAAGTTAAGAATAAATATGCTCAGGAACCATTTGCATTTTCTCTTTGAGAAACTGCTCTTATCTTTTGTTCATTTTTCTTCCGCTTATTGGTTTGTTTCTTAATGATTTGGAGGTATTCTTGACGTATTAAGAAAACTCATCTTGGTTTGTAATGCAAGTAGCAAGAATCTTTGGGGTTTTTTTGATGAATTTTCCCACCATTTTTAAAGGTGGCTTGAATGCATTGATATTTTAATTTAATAGTATCTGTTATATGAGTATAAAACCATCCCTCCTTGTATTTTTTGTTTGTTTGTTTGTTTTTTTGTGGCATTGGGGATCGAACTCACAACCTCGCACCTACTAAGCAGGTGCTTAAGCTGCTGAGCCAAACTCCCAACTTTCCTCCTTGTATTGTTTTAATACTTTCATGCTATTGTGGACTCACTCCCTCTTCTGAATTACTCATGTGTCCTGGTTTTTACTATGTTTTAGGCTCGGATATGCTGTCTCTCCATCCTAGCTGTGTGCTGGTCTGGGTTAGAGGCTCCAGCAGGCCATGGTGATGCTAGGCATGGAGTGGCTGTCCAAACACGATGGTCTGCTGACATGACCCAGGCTGCTGCCTTGAGCTACTTGAAGGGAAGAAGTATGGATCACAAGACTAGATATGCTGGGTACAGCCCTGGAAGTCGGTCCTGTTTCACTTGCTTTGTGTCCAGATGTTTCCTCTAAGCCTCGGTTTACCCCTGTGTAAGATCAGAGCACTTTCCTGGTGAGCTTCAGTATGCAAAGAGTATATGAGGTGCTCTCAAGGCCCCCTCCTAGTCCCCTTTCTCTACCATTCTTCAAAACTAGTTCTGCTTTGAGTCTGATAGTAGAGCCTAGGCCTTGGCAATCAGGGAAGACTTCAGGAGGAGGCAGGCTTTGCATGAGGCCCAGATGTGCTGAGGTGTGATCCAGGCTTGGAACCGGGATGTGCGTGGAGTGCCAGTGGTATAACACACTATCTTAGCCAATTCAATCCTCTCCACCAACCACAGATTCATTACTTTGCCCTCTCATTCTACAGATGGGAAAACCAAGGCTGTGAGAAGTTCGGTGACATAGCTAGCAGCTGACAGTCAGAGAATGGCAGACTAAACTCAGATACTGGCCTGAGACGAGCTGAAGCAAATTCTTAGCTTCTTCGAGGGCTGAATGGGGCAGGAGATACAGGGGCAGGGTGTGCCTGGTGGTCTGGTCAGTGACTCCCCTTGAAGGGGGTGGGGACAACTGGAGTTGAGAACTAGGAGGCTCAGGCGACAGGGTCATAGGCAAGGTGGGTGGTGGGCTGGTATTCGGAGGGCTTACATGCTCCGACTGGAGTTCTGGGGAACTCAGATGGGCAGCATGAAGGCTGGAACAGAGGCTGGCCACTCCCTGTTCCTCAAGGTCACATGCCATAGCCCAACCTTGCAGCACCTATCCGGGTGGCAGCACCCATAGGAGGCGGTATGACAAGGAAAGGGAGCAGGGCAGTGCATGCACACAGAAGCAGCAAGCAGAGCCTGCCTCACGCACCACTCCAATCCTGCTGGAAGCCACACTGCCCAGCTCCCCAACCCACCCTCCCACCCCACTCCCCTCACCTGGGCTTTGAAGAATTCTGATCTTTAACATCTGACTTAAATGATGCACAGAAGGTCAGAGCTGATCACTTGCAGGGAGAGGGGACCTTTGAGATAAATGTCCCCAGAGTCCCGCAGCAGAGTGGGCAGAAACGAGTCTTGAACTCAGGACTCCTGATTCCCAGTCCAGGTTCCCTGACTGGCCTCCTGCCAACTCAAAGAATCCACAGAGGGAAGCAGATACACTCCAAGGAAAAGGAGAGAGAAAACAAAGGGGTGTTTCCTGGTGGCCCCCACCACCCTGAGACCCAGGCAAGTTCCTCAGTGCCCCTGAGTCCACCCCCTCCCCGGCACCAGCCGCTCCTGCAAGCGCTAATGAACTGCTTGCTTTGGCCGCCAGGGGCTGTGTTTGCTCTGGCGGGGCCCCAGCCTCACCTGCGCCCCTCTGAGCTTCTTGCTGGCCTGGGAGGCTGAGGGGCGAGGCAGAAACCACAGGACCGGTGGTGCTCGCCTGTGTCACCCACCTCCTTAAAGCTGCCAGTGTATTTTTAAAAACAAGCACTGTCCAACCACAGTTATAAAACTTACAGTTTTTTTTTTCTTAAATGTTGAACTTCAGAAATAAACTATTTTAATACACACACAACATACACACATACACCATACACACCCGATACCATAACCACATGGGAATCGGATGAAAAATTTAAAAATTAGCAGTGGGGGAAATGGCAGATTCCAGGGTAGGGCCAGGGAAAGGACAAGATCAGCTCAGAGGGTTGTTTCGTGCAGGAAAGTAAGGAGGCCCTCAGACAAAGATGGGGACATCCATGGGGACAGAAAGCCAGCAAGATGGAGCCCCTTCCAGCCTCTTTTGAATGTCAAAATAAATAATGAACCCCATTGTTATGGATTACAAACTGGTGGTCAACTTGACACCAGTTGAATTGGTTCAGCTGGTGTTGAGTTAAAGATGCTCCACCTGAAGAAAGTTGCCAGCATAAATAGGGACATGGAGAAGAAGAGCCGGGGTGTTGTGGGTTCTTCCAAGAGTTGCTGTTCGAGCCGCTGGTTCTCCTGGAGGTGCTTGTCATGCTGGCTTCGCCAATATGGACTCGGCCATTATCGTCGGAGGAGCTCCGGACCTCATCGGTGAGAGTGGCTGTGTTCACGTTGCGGGAGCCCTGCTCCTCACATTGTGCATCGCTTCCTGGCTCCGGAGGGGAGGCTGTGTGCTGGAGAAGCTTGTCACGCTGGGCTTCTTGACCTGTGCCCAACTGTTCTCCATTGTCGGAGGAGCGCGGGACCTCGTCGCCATTGGGGATGGCTGTGGTGCTCTTCAGGGCAGCCCCGCTTCTTCTTTTGAGCTTGACTTCTCGGCTCCTACGTAGAACCCTCAACCCACTGCACAGCTCCTTCACCCTGCTGGCATAGACTTTCTAGTTCCACCGCTGACCTGTGGCCTTCCCAGCACAGAACTGTAAATAAACTGGCGTGAGCCCTTATTGGGGGCTCTTAGATTCCCAGTTGGTACTGTGGGAGGCA
>RJWM01024597.1:0-30525 GCA_004363535.1 Dasyprocta punctata | reverse complement strand
TCATAAACCAACAGCCAACATCTTACTAAATGGAGAAAAACTGAAAACTTTCAACCTAAAATCAGGAACAAGACAAGGATGTCCATTATCACTGCTCCTATTCAATATAGTTCTGGAAATATTAGCCAGAGCAATTAGACAAGAGAAAGAAATAAAGGGAATAAAGATAGGAAAGGAAGAAGTGAAATTATCATTATTTGCAGACGATATGATACTCTACATAGAAGATCCCCAAAAATCCGTTAGAAGACTTCTAGAAGTAATAAGCAAATTCAGTAATGTAGCTGGATACAAGGTGAACACTCAAAAATCAATAGCATTCCTGTACACAAACAACAAAGTCACTGACAGAGAAATAAGGGAAATCACACCCTTTACTGTAACATCTAAAAAAATGAAATACTTAAGAATCAATCTAACAAAGGAAGTAAAAGATCTATACAGTGAAAATTACATTACTCTAAAGAAGGAAAATGGAAAGATATTCCCTGTTCATGGATAGGAAGAAAAAACATTGTGAAAATGGCCATTCTCCCAAAATTATTATATAGATTTAATGCAATCCCAATCAAAATACCACTTGCCTACCTCACAGAGCTAGAGAAAGCATTCCTGAAATTCATCTGGAACCAGAAAAGACCTAGAATAGCAAAGTCAATTCTGGGCAACAAAGGTAAGGCAGGAGGCATCACAATCCCTGACTTCAAACTATACTACAAAGCTACTGTGATAAAATCAGCATGGTACTGGAATCAAAACAGACCTGAAGATCAGTGGAATAGATTAGAAGATACAGCCACAACTACAAACACACTTAGCCACCTCATCTTTGACAAAGGGGCCAAACATGTACATTGGAAGAAAGCCTCTTTAACAAATGGTGCTTTAAAAACTGGCTTTCTATATGCCGTAAACTAAAACTAGATCCATGCCTATCACCATGCAGTAAAATAAAGTCAAAATGGATCAAAGATCTGAATACTAAAACAGACACTAAACTTACTAGAAGAGAGAGTAGGTAAAAATCTTGATGACATAGGAGTAGGCATAGAGTTCATGAACAAAAACCAAATTGCACGGGAAACACTTCCCAGTATCAACAACTGGGATCTCATCTTACTGAAAAGCTTTTGCATGTCAAAGGAAATCTCTAACAGACTGAAAAGAAAACCCATGAATTGGGAAAATATCTTAGCCAATTGTCCATCAGACAAAGGACTTCTATCTAAAATGTATAAAGACTTAAAAGAAATCAGGCCCCTAAAATTCAAGGACCCGATCCAAAAATGGGCATCTGAGGTGAATACACACTTCTCAGAGAAAGAAATACAAATGGCAAATAAATACATGAAAAAATATTCAACATCAGTGGTCATTCGGGAAATGCAAATTAAAACAACACTGAGATTCCATCTCACTCTAGAAAGAATGGCCAAGATTAAAAAATCAACCAACAACAAATGTTGGAGGGACTGTGGAGAAGAAGGAACTCTTCTCCACTGTTGGTGGGAGTGTAGACTGGTACTACCACTGTGGAAGTCAGTGTAGAGATTCCTCAAGAAGCTAGGATTAGAGATCCCATTCAACCCAGCTATCCCACTTCTGGGCATTTTCCCAGAAGAACTGAAAACATCATACCACAGTGATATCTGCACCCATGTTTATAGCAGCACAATTTGTAATAGCCATATCTTGGAAACAACCCAGGTGCCCATCAATCAAAGAATGGATAAAAAAGATGTGGTATTTTTATACAATGGAGTACTACTCAGCTATTAAAAAAGATTGCATTGAGACTTTTATAAGCAAATGGTCACGACTTGAGACCATACTCATAAGTGAGATAAATCAAACCCACATGTGTAAATACCATATTGTCTCCCTAGTGTAAGAAACTGAAAAAGTATATGTGACCCAAAATCTATAATAATTACTATGTAAGGGTAAAAAACAGCTCAAAGAGCAAAAGTAATTGGGAAGGGAAAAGGGGGAAAGAGGGAAGGGGAAAAAAAAAGATATAAATCTGTGTATATGTATATGTAAGATAACTAAAGTGAACATACTGCTGAATGTATTAGTTATTTAGAGAGAACAATTGATACTCATATGGTTAGATCAATTTTACATATCTATATCTGTGAATGTAAACAGTCATTTTGAAGATAAGGATATGCAATATTGCAACCATTATCAAGTTTCCATCATCCTGTTTTGTAAACCTGTAATGTTACTGTTGTGCAGTTACTCTAGTTGTTTGTTTGTCTCTTTTGCTTTTTGTCTTTCTTATACGTGTCTTTTTTCTTTCTCTTAAAAAAAAAATAAAAGAAGATAGAGTGCTTGCCTTAAAGAGGCTAGATAACTCAATAGTGGAGAATTCCATGAAAAGCTTAGAGAACAGAATAAATACGAGCGAAAAGGCAACTTTTAATCAACCCTACCTGTCAGAAAACTGTGCCACATTACTTGGAAACAAATTATTTCATGCTAACTTTAAAGTACAGTTAAAATAAAACATGTTAGATATAGTATATGATTAAATCTTTTTTGTTTGCCATAAACAGTTTGTTTTCTGATAGATGAGATAAATGCCCTGTCAGTTCACAAATTCTGGAGCATGCTAATAATTATTTAAGATATAACCAAACCCTGTAATCCAGCAGTTTGGGAGGCTGAGGCAGGAAGATCACAAGTTCAAGGCCAGACTGGGCAGTTTAGCAGTGAATGAATGAGGATGTATCTTAATGTAAATTCAATCCTCAGTACTATTGTTTTTTAAAGAAGGCAACCCTAAAAGCATTTTTCTTTTGTTGTTTTTTTTTGAGGAACTTCACGATTTTCTTCTAAGGGAGTCAGAAGACTAATGATGTAGATATAGCGGAGAATTCATAAGACTCAAGTTATGCTGTATGTGTGAATGTATATACTATCACATTTTTATAATGGTCAGTTTTTAATGTTAATTTTAACAAGTTTGATGTGAATACATGCAGAGTTTGTTTTCTAGCAAGTAGGAATACAGTTGTAACAAGAATTAAAGTTTATACCTACTTTTTTGTGTGTTCCAAATAATCAGGTGATAGAGAAAGACTATCATTTATCCTTAGTTTTTTCCCCCTTCTAATATTCCTATCTCTTACTGATTTTTATCAGTTTCTTAAGAATGCACTCATATTTACATAAAGCCTAACAGATTGATTTTGTTAGGGTAGAAGAGGCTCATGGTTCAGAAAACCCAACATGCTTCTTTATTATTCTTGGGTTATACTGAAATAAATGTATCTTCATTTAGAAAAACTGAATAATTTTCAGCATTTGTATTTGTACATAGTAAGTAGAAAGGTCTCTCTCTCTTTTTTTTTTTTTAACCTCTTTAAATCAGCTTCTTTTGTATAGAGTGGGTATTCATCATTTGACAGAGGTTGTTGATTTTGGCCATGTGATCATTCAATTATGTGATGAACATTATGCATATTTCTTTGAAAAACATTTTACAACAAAAGTTTGTGTGAATTTTAGGGAATTTATGGGTTTTCTGAAATTCAGTGGGAAACACAAATGAAGCAGAACAAATGTCATCCATTTTCAAGGAGTGGAAAGGTTACTCAAAGATGTAGGTGTCTGAAGTAACCAAGGTATCTATTCCAAGACATGAATATGAATGATTGAGCACAGGGATTGATTTATGGAGTAAGTGTTGTAGACCTCTAGAGGAGGTGTGCACACTTGGAAGAGAGATGGAGAAGAGTTTGGTAGTGAAGAATAGACCTTGCTAAATAAACTAAGGTGGTAAAATATGTTGATGTTCTCAGGAATATTGGGCTCATTAGGGAAGGGGCTGAGAATAATGATAGAATGAAGGAAAGGAGAAAAGCAGCAAAATAGTTAAAATTAGTACAGCTTAACATATTAGTAATAAAAATGGAGGAAGGAAAATAAATAAAGTAAAATTTGAAAATGAAAAGGAAGATAAGGAGAGAAAAGTGAGATAATAAATCAAACTGTAGAATAATAAACAGTTAATAGGAGATGAGGGACATCTGGCTGCCACATCTGCTTTGTTACTGGTCGCTAACTGGGTGGTGTCTCCTTCCTTTCCCTGTCCACATTTGTCCCTCCAGAAGCTGGGTGCTCTGTGAAAGTCTGCTGGACTCAATGTCAGCACTTTCAGACCCAGTCTGCTTAGAAAACCACATGACCAGCCTGGCTTCTCACCACAGATGGTGAGATCTCCCATCTTTCATGACCTGAGCTTCCGTGCTGCTTAGCCTCAGGGTATCTGTGACTAGTCCACCTGTTCTCCATGACTGTCTCCCTCCCTGGCACTGTGGTAGGGGAACCACAGAGACTGTAAAGTGTAGTTGTTCTGTGACTTCTGAGTTCCACAGTAGCTCACTCTTAGACAATAAACCCCTTTCTCAGATGGCTTCTGGTCATATCACTCCAAGTATGGTGAATGCTGCAAGTGAATTTCTTTTCCAGCTTTAGGCTAACATAAGTGAAAAGTCTAAGTAAAACCCCGGGCTGTATTTGCAGCTTATGGTACTGGGAACATGTCTTGGAGCCAGCACTGTGATTCTGCTGCTTCTCGACTGCGTTGCTGACACTCTGGGCTCACCTTGTGTTTGCGGAAATAGGACTCCACTCTGGCAGCTGGAGTTAGGGTGCTGGACAGCTTTGTTCTCTACGTTGTCTTTACTTTCTTCATTTCCCCTGTGGTTTTCCTTTTGGCTGTTTCTTGATTTCTGGAGCGCTACTTCTTTTTCTCTTCACTAAGGTATTATTTTTCATGCATCTCAATTCCAAGTTCTGGAGAGGCTGTATTTTCCTGCCAGACTTTACTCTGCCATTTTTAATCTCCAGTTCTATTCACTACAACGTTTTGGCTCTTATTTTTGGTTTCACTCTTATAATAGCTTTGTATAGATGAAGAGTGTTTTACCTCTGTGCATTTTGTAGATAAGGTTGGTGGTTTGGGATCGTTTCCAAGATCAATTGTTTGAAATAGCCATTTTTCGATGTGGCAAAATACAGTTTATTTAATGGATGGCATATAGCTATAGGGTATTTTGGGGAAGTGCTTCATTTTATTTATATATATATATATATATATAGTTTTAGTTTTATTTATCTTTTAGGATCATAAATTTGCTGCTTTTTTTCTTTACCAGACAGTTCTCAGTGGGAATCTTTTTGTTTTATTTTTTAAAAGTGATGACTTTCAGAGACTGCCATTTGCAGTCCTCTGCACTTTTAGTTCTTTTTATCTGTAGTGCTGTAGTTTCTCAGGATTCTTTTTAGTATTGTTACCCTCACAGTGGACTTTATCTGGGAGTGGTTTTCTTTTGTTTCCTCTTCTCTCTTCCATGCTCTGCTTTTAGCATGGCCCTCCCCCAAGCCCTCCACTCTCCACTGTGGCTCTTGGAGATTGCTCAAGAGTGGAGCAGCTGGACTTTGGTGCTTATTTTACTGTTATAAGAATATGAAGTTTCTGATGTTCTCTGCTGACTGAGTACTCTGTAGGTTTGGGATTTGTGTGGCTTTGGTGATTCTTGTTGATCTGTGTATTTTTTTGGAGGATATGATGATTTAAGGAGTAATTTCTGAACCTCTTTAGCATTTACTCAACTTAATGGCAAATATTTAAAAATCAAATTAAGAAATAACCTACTTATATTCAAAAAACCCTACTACCTACTTTTAATGCACAAGTAAGACAATATATAGCTATTTTCCTTTTCCCTTTCCTTCTTTCTTTCTACTGGTTGTGATGATTTTTCTATAATGAGAAGAATGAAAAAACAAAATTTTAGCTTTCTTTTTGAAGTATGCCAGCCGTTTACAAATATTTATAAAATGAGCCTTAGCCTCATTCCTCATTTACTGGAGACTATTTATTTTGTATCATGATTGAATTAAGTCCGAAATCCAGTCATCCATTTGGCTGTATCATTTTCCATGCTGGACCTGTTGTCTTTGTTAACTGCTATCTAATAATGCCAGCACTGAAATCATGTGAGTTTCATATTAATACGATTTCTTTACAGTACTGTTTTTTTCATTTGTAGGAACATTATCTGAGATACAAAAACTAGTACTAATCTTTAAGCCTCGCTTGACTTAGATTGTGAAAATCTTTAAAAAATAACATTTGTTGAAAAATTAATATTCAGTATAGATGATACCTTGTGAGTTTTACCCTGTTTAATTTTTCAGTTTGCTCTGTGAAAGTAAATCTTTATAGACTCTCAGTGTTTTTTTTTTTAAGAGAAGATTAAGACTTAAAGTAGTGAAGAATTTGCCTTATTAATGTTGCAGTTGGATGTGAATCTAGGTCTGCCTGGTGCCAGAGACCATTATCTATGATGTATCTGACAACTTCCCTTTAAGGCCAGAAATGTATTGTGTCTTTGATTTGTAAACAACATGACATCATTTGCACAGTATTTCACTGTTTGTAAAATGCTTTTAAAAATTATTTAATCCTTTTAACATGCAAAATCTTGTAAGTCACTAGTGTTCAATAGATATTAATTTAGTTATGTTTAGAAGATATGTTGAGCCATTTAAAAAGTAAATAACTTATAAAACTGTCATGTAATGGGGAAAGAAAAGAGCTTATAATTATTCAAAGCATATAAGGCAGTTTTTTTTCTGAATTATAGAAAGTGTTATTTTCTGCAAATCAAACTTGTTAAAAATAGTAATTTTAAAAGATGTGCTGGCATGGCTAGTCTTTATGTAATATTTTAATAGTTTTGGAAAATTTAAAGCAGTATTTGAAGTGAAAGGGAAGAAGTTTTGAGCTAGACCAAAAAGGGTCAAGTTAATAGGTTCATTAAATATCTGCTATTGTTTTGTGACTTTCTCCCCTTTAATTCTCCAAAGTACTCTGTAGCTTAAAAAATGCACAATTCAAATGTCAGGAAGTGACATTTTCTCTGTTATATCTAAATCTTTCTACTAATCCTACTTTATGTAAGTAAATTAGAAATGTGAAAATCTGGACTAGCCAGAGATTTAAACGTATTGGCAGCCTATCAGTCTGTTTTCTTGCAGGATAGACAGATATTCAGGATTTAGTATAACAGAAGAATGAAAGATTGTAAGAAGTCTGTGGCATTTTTGGTCTAACATTGTGTTATAGGCTTCAATTAAAAATGCCCTATTAAGAAAATTGGTTAGGAGAAACTCTAAAATTTACGTTACCTTCTTTATGGTTTAATGAGAGTAGATTGATGAATTCCTTTTTGGAATTGTCCTCAGGCAGTAGGATGTAATTCTAGGCTTCCTTTTCTGTTATTTGACAACCCCATCCCTCCCCCTTTAATGATTTCAGTGTCAGTTGTTGCTAAAAACATTTAATTTAGAGATAATCTTTCTTTTTCTTTTTTCTTTGGGTGACTGTTCTGGGAATTAACCCAGGTGCTCTGTGAGTGAGCCACATTTCCATTGTGGTTTTTTGTGTTTGTTTTTTTGGAGGGGTACTAGAAATCGAACTTGGGACCTCACACTTGCCAGGTGGGCACTGCACCTCTGAGCTGAATCCCCAGCCCTCCTTTTTTTTTTTTTTTTTTTTTTTTTTTTTTTTTTTTTTTTTTTTTTTTTTTTTTTTTTTTTTTTTTTTTTTTTTTTTTTTTTTTTTTTTTTTTTTTAAGAGATAGTTACTTTAAAAATCAGAACCTGGATTAGGTACATTTTAATGCATATGTAAAATCCAGCTATATTTCCTCTTTTTTATTGAATATTTTCTTAGAAAATACTGAATGCTAGTACCATCTCTAATTCTTTCTTTACAGGCTGCTTTGTACCGCCTCAGTGGAGACTGGAACCCTTTACACATTGACTCTAACTTTGCAAGCCTTGCAGGTGAGTTGCTAGTATGTGTGGTGAAAAATATTAGCTCAGTTATCTAAATAATATACTTAAAACACACTGCTACTTGTGACTAGTAATTTGAGTAACATTTTATTTTTGAGTAACATTTTAGAAATAGCTCCCATTATATTTATGCAGAGAATATGGAAAGGTTGGGTGTAATGTTGAGAAAATGGCGTATGTGAAATTTAGACTATGGTGGAGTGAAGCTTCTGTGTGTGCCAACTGCAGGACAAGACTGTGGGGAAGGGTGTGTAAGACATCGGGACTAGGCCACTGACACAAGGAACCTGAAGGTTGGGGAGGGCTCGTCAGTCTACATGGCATTGAAATAAATCACCACTAGTGATTTTCATGGGCTTTGTGTTCCCAAATCTCTCACATTCTTTTCCTGTTTTTTCTTGATTTTTCATAATTTTCTCCCAGGAAGTGTTACTTACAGAATATTTTCCATATTTCTTAAATTAGATGGTATACTTTATTTTATTTCAGTTTAAATTTGAAGTTTTAAAATCTTGAATTAACTTGGTTTTTAAATAAGAAAAGTACCTATTTTCATCTAAATTCCCTGTTTTTTTTCCTTAGGTTTTGAGAAGCCCATATTACATGGATTATGCACCTTTGGGTTTTCAGCCAGACACGTTTTACAGCAGTTTGCGGATAATGATGTGTCAAAGTTCAAGGCAATTAAGGTATATGCGTAACTTAAGTATTAGTTCTTTCTCTGTCATTAAAGAAAAGGAATTTTAGTGACTTAAGATAGCTACTACACTGCAGCAATGTATGTTTTTATTATTTCATTGAGTTTGCAATTGGCACATTTTCTTTTTGTAGGTATAATTATCTGTATTATGCAAGCAACATGTAATAGTTACAGTTCTAACAGGTTAATTGGCTTTATAAATTAATTAGGAATATGCATATATCAACATACATGCTTAAAAACTTAAGATTTACTATTTTTTCTAAAATTTGCCTTAATTTGTCTGAAAATATTAGGTGAATATATATTTGAACTCCAGTAAATATATACCTGTAGTAATATGATAGCTATATATTACTTACAAGTTTTTATGTTTTTGTTGATATCAGGATTTATCCATTGTGTGTAACAAGAGAAAGTATCTATACCCACAGTATTTTTCTGTAAGTCAAAGGTGTGCACTTAAAACATTTAAGGCAGTTCCAAAACCTTTTATTAGTATACATTTTATGCAACATTGAAAATGCATTTTCTGTGCCTTGCCCTTGATAATACTGATTACTCTAATGCCTTTTATTTTATTACAGCTATTTTATTATCAAGTAATGTATACACAGAGCCAATGTATAATATTTTTCAATAAAATATCAGAACATTATGAACTAAAAAGTAGAATTATTTTGCCCTGTGTACCCTTCCCAGGCCTCATTCCTCCATATTTAATAAGTACCATCTTTAACTTTTCCTTTGAATAGCTATGGTGTTTGCCTGTGTAATTACTAAATATAGTTTTGTTTCATGATGTGTCAAGAAAAACCATTGCTTAATAATTCCGTATTTTGAAACACGAAGAATTTGTTCGCTTTTTTTGGTATTGTATATGCTTTCTTTACTAGTTTCTTTATATTATTTTTAGATATTTCACTAGTCTAAATATATTTAAACCATTTTTTTCCTTTTATGCACTCTGACCTACCACCTCATCACACACAAGTATAGTTTCTTAAAGCATTTTTAATTCTATAACCAACTCTTTTTTATTTTTTTTAAGGCTCGTTTTGCAAAACCAGTATATCCAGGACAAACTCTACAAACTGAGATGTGGAAGGAGGGTAACAGAATTCATTTTCAAACCAAGGTAGGAAAAGAGCTGGAGGTATTTTCTTACTTCTTTAGCATACTCTGTCCTTTGTTCCTCTTACCATGTTTTCTTTAATTTTTTTTTAATATGGATATGAGGTAAAACTTAGAAAGTTGTTTTTTTCTTTTAACCAATGATAGTTTGTAATTGAGCATAAGCTACCTTATGCAGAAGCTGGGTGTGGTGGCGCACACCTTTAGTTCCAGCACTTTCCAGCACTCGGGAGGCTGAGGTAGGAGGAGCATTGTGAGTTCAAGGCTGGCCTGGGCTACATAGTGCAACCGTCCCTCAAAAAACTAGGGCCAGGAGTTTGACTCAGTGGGTTAAGTGCCTGTCTGGCAGGCGCGAGGTTGTGAGTTCGATCCCTGGTGCCACAAAAAAAAAAAAAAAAAGAAAGAAAGAAAAAAGAAAAAGATACCTTATGCACCCTGTTTTTCATTTTCTTTTAAAATTACTGATTGAGGGTCTTGCAGCAGGAAAAACTGGTTTAAAAGAGAATTAGAACACGACCTGATATGGTCTAACAGGAAAGGCATCCTACAATAAGTTTGCTGACTTAGTCAAAACTAGTGAATGTCATGTAGAGCAATAAAATTACATTCTTCATAGTTATTTTACTAGATGGAAATCACTTGCTTCTTGATCATGCAGCAATCCACAAACTAACATTTTGCATTGCAGTCTTGGCCTAATAGTAAGTAACAAGCCAAATAAAGATTTGTTACACTAAAAAGACATTTAAGCTGGGCGTGGTAGCGCACGCCTTTAATCCTAGCACCTGGGAGGCTGAGGTAGTCAGAGCGTTGTGAGTTCAAGGCTGTCTTGGGCTACAACGCGAGCAAGGCCGGCCTGACTACATAGTGTGACCCTGCCTGGAAAAAAGTGGGGCCAGGAATTTGACTCAGTGGCTTAATTCAATCAGTGTTTTATTTGTAAGTTTTTAAGAAATAATTCTTGTTAACACATTTAACTATCTAATACTTTTTGGTGTGATCATTTTGTATTACATAGAGCAGGTTTAACAACTCCAACAGTAGTAGTAACAGTTTTTATTTATTGAGACACTATGTACAGACTGTATTACTGTGTTTAATATATGTAATTACAGCATTGAAATAATAAGAAAATCTATGTTCATAAAAAATCTTGATGTTGTAAATAAGTTTCTCATGGCAACCCAGTAAGTGGTTGAGCTGGGATTAAAAACTCAGGTCATACTGGCTCTCAAGGTGAAATTCTAGGGCTCTAGATCTTTTTATTGTACCTTCATCTTTTTTTCCCCTTCTATCTTGGGAATTTTTATTTTTTATTTCCTGAAAGAGCTGTTGGACATAAATGTAGATTCTTATGATATATAATTCTATAATGTATATAAAAATTGATTATTCAGAAAACTCCTTCACTGATAAAAATCAAAGTTTTAATTAAGTACTGTCTTAACTTCTAGAAATTATCTTTCGCTTTTGTATCAATACTGTAATTTTTTTTACTTTGTTTTTTGGTTACTGAGAATCAAACTCAGGACCTTGCGCTTGAAGGCACTGTGCCACTACATTATATCCCCAGCCCAATGCTGTAATTTTTATGAAAGAATTGTCATTGGAATAATTTGAAATAAAGTATTAGGAATTAGAGTTCATTTAATGACGATTTTCATAAAAGGACAGACATTCATTTTATGCTATGTATACTTCTAATTTGATATAAGAACTCAAATCACTGCATTATCAGCACTATTACAGTATGTTCCTAGCCAATTTTATCCTGTATTAACAAAAAATGTGCTTTGTGTGGATATTGTGCCATGTCTTCTACTATTTATAACAATTTAACACTTCTCACTTTTGTTCCCTATTAAAAATACTTATATTTGGAAAAAAATTTTTCTGAAATGCCAGTGTGGTTGTTCCATTGCAGGCCATTTAAACTGATATTTTAGGGGTAGGGCCAGGTCATAAGTTTTGTTTTTTTTTTAAAAGGGTGTCATTTGATTTATAACCATGGTTAATAATAATAATTATATTAAGTCAGAAAGCCTTCATGTTTATTTATCTTATTTACCTTAACTTTTTATTTGGGTTATTTTCTTTTTCATAGGAAACAAAAATATGTATTTATTTTAAATGACTAGCATTTCACAGAGGTTGTTTCCAATGAAATCTTCAAATGAACTCTTCTTTTTCTTGTTTTGTTCTACTTATAAGAGTCTAGAAACTGGAGATATTGTTATTTCAAATGCATATGTAGATCTCGTACCACCATCTGGTATTTCAGCTAAGACACACCCTGAGGTAGGTCATAAAATCTTATAACCAACTCATTTCCTTGCTTATGAATATGTTATCATTTTAAGAATGTTCAAGCTATTTTTGAAAGTGAAAGAGTATGAATAGATTCATAACTCTTGATTTGAAGGACATTTTTCAGGAGAAAGTAATTTTCTGATTTTAGAGTATTTAAATCAGTTGTTTAATGAGAAACCTTAGAGTATGTTAGATAAAAATAGGTGAAAAATTTAAATATCTTATACTTTTTCTTGATTTAAATATTTGTATTAAAATGTGTGCTGTATATAAATATAAAAAGAAGAGTATATAATATTTATTAAAACATTCGTATCTTCTATTAACATGCTGAGTGAGATGTTTGATAAAAATGTTTATCTTTTGTTTTCAAAATACTAACTTGAAGTTGTTGAGATTTTATTACCTATAGGCTTTAATTTTCTGTCATAAACCATTTTATCATATAACTGACTGAAAATTAAAATCTCTTTAGAGCTGGAAAGAAAGTGAGGCTTCATGTAATTTAGTATTGAACAAAAACGATAGCACAAAAGTTGATTGTATCTTCAGTATCTTCCTGAAGTTAACTAGGACATAGGTTATCCACTTCCGAGTTTACTTTTAAAATATTCCCAAACTCTGGGAGATGGATACAAGAAGGATTACAAGTTTGATCTTGGTCTGGGCAATTTAGCAGAACTCTGTCTCGAAATAAAAATTTTAAAAAGGGCTGAGATATATCTCAGTGAGAAAGCATTGGGTTCAAGGATTTAGTTCCCAGTCCTGGGGGTGTGGATATGATGGAGATATATATAAATAAATACTATCTATAACTTTTGTATATAAAACGTTTAAATTCTGATGAAAGTAGCATCCTCTTAAGACAGTGAAAAAAGTTTAACTGCATTAGTTATATGCAGATTTTAAAGATCATTTTTATTATACACATTTGTAATTATTTTTCTCTTTGAGTCATTTTTACAGAATTTTAAAAATTCTATTTTGTCTTTTTTGCCAGGGTGGGGAACTACAAAGTACTCTTGTATTTGAGGAAATAAGTCGTCGGCTTAAGGATGTTGGGCACGAGGTGGTGAAGAAAGTAAATGCTGTATTTGAATGGCATATTACTAAAGACGGAAATACTGCAACTAAGTGGAGTAAGTCATATTGGTGATTTCTCAAATAACCTAAGATAACTCTTAAGAGGTAGAAGTATTCTTGTTATCATTAAAGGGAGTCTCTTCGTAGATAGGTAAACTTAGGTAAAGTTTTTATTTTTTGAAAGTAATAGATTTCAAGATGCTCAGTGACTTTTTTTTTTAAAGACATGCAGAAAAAACAATTAAAACATCCCTTTAAAATATTTCATTGTAGTCTCTAAAATTAGTACAGTTTTCACTCCATACCTACAGATTCAGTTAACCACACATTGAAAATGTCGTGAGTTCTAAATGATACATTTCTACTGAACTTGTAAAGGCACTTTTTTTCTGCTCTTATTCCCTAAACAACACCAATGTAACAACTGTTTATATTTGGTGTTATAAATAATCTAGAGATAAGGAAGGGAAAATAAAAGTTATCAAGATGTGTTACTTAATGTAACAACTCCCTGTGATGAATGCTATAATCATGTACTACAAACATGTACTGATAAAAACAAGAAAAAATATAAGGGAATATTTTCAAGGTTATATGCAGTGCCACTGTTTCTTTTTCTTTTTTCTATTCTTTTCTTTTCTTTTTTCTTTCTTTTTTTTTTTTTTTTTTTTTTTTTTTTTTTTTTTTTTTTTTTTTTTTTTTTTTTTTTGTACTGGGGATCAAATCTTGCCCCAAATTTCAAAGTGCCTGATTTTTAAAAGATTAACAGTGTGTATACAAGGAGTCATTACTGTCATCTTTCCTTCTTCTTTTCTCTTCCTCCATGGTGGAATTAAACTTTTCCCCTGTAGATGAAAGCATATTAGAAACAATTATGAAGCATTGAATTGTCGAAGAGGAGAGAAGTGAGGTCTTAAAGAATGAGAAAATGTGCCAGAGACTTGGAAAACTGGCATTCTTTTGAGATCAGAAACTATTCATTCTTGAGGACACCATTTGGTCATCCATCAGAGCATGTGAACTCCTGATTTGGTGATTCTAGCAGTCAAACCAGATTACCCTTTAGGGTTTCTCAGCTTAGTTATAAACTAAATCTGGAGGGTACTGGTCCTGAATTTTGGATTGAGATTCAGAGTGTGTCATGCATTTAAAGAAAAAAGGTGATCTTTGGCAAGAAATGTGCTTCCCAGTCGGGAGTGAGGCCTGTTTGTTGGAGTCTTCCCTTAGCAACAGTGACTGCTTCTCCCTGCATAGCAGCAGCTCTTGACTGCATTCCCATATGCATTTGCTCTTCGAAGGTACACAGAAAAGCACTTTTTAAAAATCACTTAAAACAACTATGGCTAGCCGGGCGTGATGGTGCATGCTTTTAATCCCAGCACTCGGGAGGCTGAGGTAGGTGGAACGTTGTGAGTTCGAGGCTGGCTTGGGCTACAACGCGAGTGCAAGGCCGGCCCGAGCTACATAGTGCGACCCTGCCTCAAAAAACTAGGGCCAGGAGTTTGGCTCAGTGGCTTAAGTGCCTGTCTAGCAGGCACGAGGTTGTGAGTTTGATCCCCGGTGCCACAAAAAAAAAAAAAAGAAAAGAGAAAAAAACCAACTATGGCTTTCCTCCTTTTATATGTGTTACTTATCTTAATACCATCGTTTTATACTTTCACATTTATGGAAAAGTAGACAACTTATGTCTGTCTTTTATGCAGTCTTGCCAAATTGTTAAAAATTTTATCCCATTTTATCAGGGTAACTTGCCAACATGGTGTTGTGAAGGCTAGACTAGTACCATTTCCTAGGAACACAAACATTGTCTTACCTATTTGCAAAACAGTTATTAATATTAGGGATACAAAATTGATGTACTATTATCTAACCTATAGACCACATTAATAACTTCATCAATTGTCCCAATCAAGTCCTTTGCAGCAAAAGAATAATGATAGTAATAATAATAGTGATAGGAATAAAGAGAGGAAAAAACTGATCAGGGTCTAATTTGCAATTCAGTCCTATATTTCTTAAGTGTCTTGAGTCCACATTAGTCTGGAGGTGTTTCTGTTTTTAAATGACCTTAACTTACAGTACATTTGAAGAGTGGAGGCGGTTGTTTTATGGAATGTTTCTTAGTTTGTGTTTATTTGATGTTTATTCACAGATTTTGGCAGAAACAGCACAAAAACATTGTGTGCTTATTTTTAAAATTTTAATTTTAACCTAAGTTTCTTTGTATTATTTTTTTGATAGAGATTCTTCTTTCATGTCTTTATCTAGTCATCCATTTAACAGTTCCTAAGTACTGTACTTTCCCTTCAAGGAACTATATGGGGCACAAAGTCAAGATGTGTCTGTGAGCTGGGGATGCAGCTCAACAGTGTGGTGCCTGCCTGGCAAACGCGAGGTCCTGAGTTCAATTCCTGGTACCTTTAAAAAAAAAAAAAGATGTGTCTGAGCCCACAAAGACCTAATGGCCTTCAGGGTAGAAGGCATGGCAGAAGGAGCTCCTTTTTCCTGTAGTAGCTCTTCATGATTTGTAGTGCCAACTTCAGAAATGCCACATTGTCATTTATTACCTCAACCCTCCTTAAGTAAAAGCTGTAGAGTCTGAAACTTTAATGAAGTGTTGCAGTGTCTTAATGATTATATAGAGTTAAAATTATTCATAAAAACATTTAAATTCTGCCAGTAAAAGAAACCACGTACCATCAGTTTCTTCATTTCTACACTAAGATTAGCTGGACCTTGGATTTACAGCCTCCAGAACCTGTAAATTCAAGGTCGTGGTGGATTCTCTGATGAGCCACATTGTAGACCATGACTAGAGCCACTGCAGGATTGGGTGTTCCACTTCTCTACCCCCCAACTTTTGTATTCTTGCTGAGGACCGTCGCATCCTAGCCTTCTTTTATCAGCATTGGTTGTTAGCTTTCCACAAGGAAAAGTTTTATCACTTGAAAGAGCATCGTTGTAAGCAGTCTGTAGAGATGACTGAGTGAGTGAACAGGAAAGTAGACTGCTAAGAGCTGTTAATAACTGAGTCTGTCTTATTCCTGTCATCTGCCATTAAGCTACACATGGTGCAGTTTTATCCCCAAGCCATAATATATGTATATTTTTTTCACATGTAAATATATATAGAAGTGTGCACATATAAAAAATACAAGTAGGACTTTAGGCTTGTGCAGAATTAATGTGAAATCAGTCAAATGCAGGAGCTTGATTTTATGTGATATCTTCCTTTCCTTTTTTTTTTTTTTTTTTTTTTGTGGCACCGGGGATTGAACTCACAACCTCGCGCTTGCCAGGGCAGGTGCTTAAGGCACTGAGCCAAACTCCCGGCCCTGGTTTTTTGAGGCAGGGTCGCACTATGTAGCTCAGGCCGGCCTCGAACTCACAACGCTCCACCTACCTCAGCCTCCCGAGTGCTGGGATTAAAGGCGTGCGCCACCACGCCCGGCTTTCCTTTCCTTTTGGATGTAGCGCTGCTTGCCTGTAGAAGAAAGGAGAGTTCAAACCTGGCCTTGGAAACCTAAGAAGACCCTGTCTCAAAATAAAAAGAATTAAAAAAGGGCTGGGTATGAAGTTTAGTGTGAAGGCCTTGGTTTCAGTCCCTAGCACTGTAAAAATTTTTTTTCCTACCTGCTGCCTTCCCTTCTTCCCTTTCACTGCTCCCCCTTTTTAAATGCCATACAAATAATACATATTATGAAGGTCTTTTCATAGAATTGCCAGTAAAAACAGGGGCTTTGCTCTTCATATTATAGTTCTATAGTACCTTATGTATGTTTTGGCACTCATACTAGAAACTTATGAGGTGAATTAATCAAGAATACGAAGGAAAATGGTTCCTTCTCACCATTTGCTTTTACCAAAGTAAACAGTTTTTCTTTTTTTCTTTTCTTTCTTTCTTTAGTTGGCAAAATGTTCTTCTTTGGAGAGTTGCAGTAAGTGAAGTTTATCTTTGGAGCAGAGCTTGCTCAGCAAAATGCTAAGTGTACTGGGTTTTCCTGTGCATATGTGCCTTTTCTTGGCCCTCAGCTGGGGGTTCTTACAGAGTCTAGGGAGAGCGAAAAGACCGAGAAAGTGCCTTCATGAAGGAGTTGGTTTTCCTATGTGCATGGTTGCAGTCAAAGTTTAAAGTTCTGTAAATGTTGCATAGATAGCTAAGTTGCATTTTTCAGTAGTTCAGTTACACGACCTGTTTCTGGAGCGTTGAATCTTCTTTTTTTTATTAAGTTTATAGGTGCCATTTAGATATCCATACTGGTCACACTCATCATAGGGAGTCTGTACCAGTCCATGACATATCCTGACTCTTCTTGTTCCCCAGTACCCCGCCTCTCCAGCCCCCTCCCTGCTTGTTTACAAGGCCTTGCTCCCGTTTACCTCCTTTCACAGTTCTTCTCAGTCCTTCCCTCTCGATCCCTCCCTAGTTACCATTTCTTGTGAACAATTAATCTTTTTGTCAAAAAGCTCATTAAAGGAAGAGATAGTAATTAAAAACTTAACAGTATTAACTATTTCATAAGTCATAATGTATAACAAACTAGAATATTTTTTAAATCTATTTTTATTATCTTGCTATTCAACCAACCAACATACAACTATTTGAAAATTGAACTTTTCTTCTTTGGGAACTGTAGTCTGTTTGAATTTCATTTTGCTCCATTATAACGTCTTGCTCTGTGTTAATTCATACTGATTATATGTTAGTCCTGTGAAAATTTCTGTATCGGACTATTTCAAAGAACTTCTTTATAAAAAAAAGCCTTTCTAAATGGTAGATATTATCTGTAGACAAAAAGTATAAAATAAGTACAACATTAATTTGGAAACAAAATTTCATGCATTTTGCTTAACTTTCTGTATTCTCATATTTCGAAGGGAAAATGTGATACACATTTTTTTCTTTCTATTTTTTCTAGCTATTGATCTGAAGAATGGCTCTGGAAAAGCATATCAAGGTCCTGCTGAAGGCTCTGCTGACACAACTATCATAATTTCAGATGAAGATTTCATGGAAGTCGTCCTGGGCAAGCTTGATCCTCAGAAGGTAATGGTCTCAAAATTTTCATTTATTCATTATTCTTTCTTGTTTGATAATTGGAGCTTTAGCTAATTTTCAAATTCTGATTTATGAAATTTGTCACAACTCTCAAGAAGTCTTGAGTTTGGTACCAATATTATGGTTGAAACATTATTTTTTTTAATGGCGTTTCAGTTGACACTTTATAAAACTGAATTTTGGGATGAAATTCCTCTTTATAGTAAAACAACATAAAAATCCACACTTACACTTTCTAATATGTTACATTGTAAGTCCATGCATATGAAATTAGTGGATAGTCTATAAAATTAGTCATTCTAGATATGTAAGTTGAGGAACCTTTATCTGAAATACTTGAAAGTAAAGTATTTCAGAAGTTTTTGGATTTTGGAATATTTGCATAGGCTTTACTGGTAGAATATCCCCAATCCAGAAATCTGAAACCCACAACACTCCAAAATCTGAAAATTTTTGAGCAGCATATCGTAACTCAGTGTTTCAGATTTCAGATTTTTGAATTAAGGATTCAAAGACTGTGTAAGATTAAGAACTCTTTGAAAACTAGAAAAAGATGCTTTAACATAGCAGTCAATATCTTACTTTGTGTGTGTTAGCCACTTTCTTATTGCTGGGCCAAAATGCATGACACCACAATTTAAGGGAGAAGAGTGTATTTTGGCTCACAGTTTCAAAATACTGTCCACGCTGTTAGCTCCAAGGCAGAAACAGTGTGGTGGAAAGGCATGGTGGGGGAAAACTGCTCAGTCCATGGCAGCTACGAAGCAGAGAGACAGACAGACTGATGGATAGACAGATGGGAGATGAGGACAAGAACGCACCCTTCCAGGTCATGCCCCCAGTGACTCACCTCCTTTCGCCAGGCCCTATGTCCTATCAGAATATTCAGCTAAGAACTCATCAACGATTCAGTCCACTGAGGAATATAATGCCTCTTGAGTGATTCATCTTCCAAAAGCTCCATCTCTGAATACATGAGACTTTGGGGGATATTTAGATCTGAACCATAACATTTAGAGATATTTCAGTGGAAAATTATGGTTAAGAGTGCCTACTCTACCTGGATGTGTAATGCACACCAGTAATCTCAGCACTCAGGAGGCTGAGGTAGAAAGATTGCCAGGAGTTTGAGGCCAGCCTGGATTACAATGGTGAGTTCAAGGCCAGTCTGAGCTACAAACAAAACAAAACAAAACAAAAACAACCCACAAAAGAACAGTGCCTTCTCTGATTATTACTAATTAATGTTACTTTGAAACTTTTGACTATTCCAAAAGAAAACAAAAAAGCCTGCAAAATTAAAGTAGCTACTGTAACAGTTTGAATGGAAGAGAAAATTTGTTATTTTTGATGCATGATTATGTAGTTAGAAATTCCAAGAAGATCAACTTATTTTTAGAATTAATATGTGTAAAAGATAGTTGAATGGGCAATTACTAGTTTTCACATAGCAATATCAAATAAAAGGTATAATTGAAAGTTTACTTATAACAACACACAGTATAATATTCCAGTGACTACCCTCACAAGCAAAGCACAGTGCTTATTTGAAGAAACTATACACATTTCCCAAAGAGCAGAGTAATGTGAATAAATGAGGAAGACTGTTTTCCTGTATATAAAGAGTAATTTACAAAGAATTATAAAGTGTGTAGTGGTTAAATATATGGTCCTTAGCATCCAGCAAATCTAAGTTTGAATCTTGGCATGGTCACTTTATCTTAACATCTCAGTTTTCTCATTTATGATCCCAAAGGATTGTTATGAGATCTAAAGCCAGTGATATAAATGAATAGCAAAATATAATCCTTGGCACTCCAGGGAGTTATTTAATGCCTACTCTGATTCAGATTATAGTTGACATTAAACAAGGCAATACCTGTGTAGAGCTCAGTTCTAGAGCACTAATAGAAAAGAATATAATTAGGTATAAAGAAAACATAAGGTAGACTGATGGTTGAGAGCAGTGATGGCAAGGTTTTCCTGTAAAGAATCCCATGGTAAATATCCTAGGCTTTATTGCAACTGTTCAACTTGGCCATTGTATCATTAATGTATAACCAATTGGGTATGGCTATGTTCTAGTAAACCTGTATTTGCAGAAACAAGTAGCACACTAGACTGACCCCCAGGTTTTAGTTTGCTAACCCTTGGTCTAGAGTGTGACACGATAGGGCAACTATTTTAGATATAATTGTCCAAAAGGTCTGATTAATATTTGAACCAAATAAAGAAATGTGTCATGAGACTAAAAAATCTACAATGCCAGTAAAAGGGCCTGAGGCAGGAATAACTTGGCTTATTGTATACCTCTAGCTGTGAGGAGGCCAGTAAGGCTAATAAAATGAATAATAGAGAGAGTGGTTAAGTGTCAGATAGGAGAGGCAGGAGAAAGTACAGCTTCTTTGCAAATCATGTTGGTAAAACTGAATAGCCACATGCACGCACAAGATTGAAACTTCATCCCAATATTTACCCTTTACAAAAGCCAACTTAAAATGAATCAAAAATTATAAGACCTGAAACTACTAGAAGAAAAAATACAGGGCAACACTTCAAGACATAAGCAAAAATTTTCTGAGTAGGACTTCAAAAACCTAGGAAACAAAAACAAAAATTGACAAACTGGATTATATCATACTGAAAAGCTTCTGCACAGAAAAAGAAACAAAAAAGTGAAAAGTCAGTCCATAGCATGGGAGAATATATATTCCAGCTGTACATCTGACAAAAGATTAAAATCTAGATTATATAAAAAACTCATAGTACTTAACAAAAAAAAATTAATTTAAAAAAAGGGGAAGTGATCTAAATAGATTAGTCTCAAAAGACAAATGGTCAACAAATATGTGAAAAAATGTTCGATATTATCAGTAGTTAAGGAATAGAAAGTCAAAACTATAAAGAGATACAATCTCATCTAATTAGAATGGTTATTGTAAAACAGAATGTTGGTGAGGTTGTGGAGAAAAGAAACCCTTGTACACTGTTGGTAGGAATGCAAATTAGTGTAGCCACTATGGAAAATGGTATGAAGATTCTTCAAAAACTAAAACTAGAGCTACCATATTATCCAGCTACCCCATTCCAACGTATATATGAAATTAGCATAACAAAGAGATATTTGGATGGCCATGTTTATTACAGCATCATTCACAGCTAAGAAACGGGATAAACCTAGGTTCCTGTTGCAGATGATTGATAAAATGTGATACACACACACACACAGTAGTGTATTAGTCAGCCATAAAGAATTTTTTTTTTTTGTGGCACCAGAGATCGAACTCACAAGCTCACACCTGTCAGGCAGGCGTGTAAGCCACTGAGCTGAACTCCTGGCCCTAGTTTTTTGAGACGGTCGCACTATGTAGTTCAGGCCAGCCTTGCACGTGTTGTAGCCCAAGCTGGCCTCAAAGTCACAACAGTCCACCCATCTCAGCCTCCCGAGTGTTGGGATTAAAGGCATGCACCACCATGCCCGGCTCATAAAGAATTAAATCATGTCATTTACAGCAAAATTGATCAAACTGGAGGATAACCATCAAATGTTGGTATATATATACTTCAAGTCATTAGGTGTTCATAATTTAAGTGGCATATCTCTCTCAAACTTACTACCCTGCAGTCTGGTCTAAGTAGTCACTCCTAACCTGCAAGAATTGCAAACTAAGGTTTCTATAACTGCATAGTGAAACTGTCTTAATTTTGAAATCTCTTGTCTCATGTTTGAATGCCTAGCATTTGATCTTGATTGAATTATTTCTGGGATAAAAAAAAGTTTTTGCTTTTTCTGTAGTTGTTGAAGAGTTGCTTCTGAGATTAAGTTCTTGCTAGTTGACAGACAGGAGATATTGTGCAACAAAGACAAGTTGAATTCAAGCCGTGGCCCTATTATTTGTTGGCTTTGTGACTTTATGCAGGTTATCAGAACTCTCTGAAATTAAGTTTTCTCATCTGGCAGAAGGGATGAGAACTGCTGATGCACATTCTCTCCATCTTGATGAATATGATTCTTAAGATCATATTTATGGAGCTGCTTTATAATATTAAGTATATACAGATATTGCTGGGTTTTTTTCCAGCTAGCTAAAAGTCTAGGAATTGCTTTTTCACTTTACTTTTTGTGTGTTATTTTCTTAATGAACTATAAAAACTATGATTATTTTTGTATTTTGGTAGTAGAGAATTTACACTGAGAGAAAACTTAAGCAACTTGCACGAGTTTATATAAAAAGTCTTAGAGTTAGTGTAGAAATTTAGTCTTTTAACATGGCAACCTTTTGCTTGATAACACTAAGCTAAGCACTTTACACATTGTTTTGTTTAACTCACATGACAAAATTTGTGTTATTTAGGCACTGTTGTAATGAGTTTTTGTATATGAAGAGACTGGAACTCAGAGAGATTTAATGATTTGCCCATACTAACCTCACTAATGAGTGGTAGAGCCTGAGTTTTAAACCACACATTCTAATGAAACAACTATTGTGGAGGTTATTTTCTTTATGACTTGAAATACTCTAAGCTCTCCTTGACTTAAGGGTTTGTGTTGAGAAGTCTGATGTGATTCTGATGGTCTTTCCTTTATAGGTGATTTGTTTCTTTTCTCTAACAGCTTTTAATATTCTGTTCTTGTGTTGAATTTCTGGAATCCAGACTATTAGATGCATTGGTATAGATTATTTTGATCATGGCTAATTGGAATTCTATGTGTCTCACTTATCTATATATCAAATTCTTTTTTCCATGTTTGGGAAATTTTCTGCCATTACTTCTATGAACATGTTTTTTTATGTTGTTTGTGCTACCTCCTGCTTTTTCATTGACTCAAATCAATCTTATATTATTGTTCTTTGCATCATCTAGTATCTGACAGATTGATTTTTGTGTGTGTGTGCTCCGTTGCTATTTTTAAGAAATGGTTTTGTTTCATAATTGCTCACTGCAGTCCTGTCTTCTAGATCTGATAGTCTGTCCTTACATTGGTTTATTCTGCTGCATATACTTCAATAGAATTTTTAATCTCCTGGATATCTGTTTGAATCTGTTTCATGGATTTAATTTCTTTCCTATGGTGGGTGTTCGTGGTGTATTGGTTTGATCCTGTGTCCCCCAAAGGCCTCATGTAATTTACACAGGGCTGAGTCTGGCGTTTGTGATTGGTTTGTTGTCTAGCACTGGGATTGGCAATGTGAGTGCTGCACCCACCCAGGACTGGAACCAACATACAGGCTAAGGACTACAGGAAGGTGTGCTCTCTCTCTTGCTCTCTCTTTCTTGCCAGTTCACTTTGCTGTTTGGCGGCCACCATGAATGGGGGCCCCGCCATGCTGTCTGGAAGCCAACTAAGTATAGACTGAAACCCCAGAGAACTGTAAGAAATAAACCTTTCCTTCCCTAATTTTGGGCGTCAGGTATTTTGTCTCAGCAGCGAGTGAAAAGTAACTAAGACATATGATTTCTATCATTTTCCTAAACTCCTCTATTTTTTAATCTATATCTACTCTACGTTCACTAAATGTCTTCTAGATCTCACTGGCCGCTGAGTTTGCCTTTGGTGAACTGAAAGTCTGGGGTTACATCTGTGTGTCTTCTCATTTTTTTCTTCTCTTCTTTCTCTCCTCTCCTTTCCTCTCCCCTCCCCTCTTTTCTTTTTTTGGGTTAATTCCTGCATTGATGCTTATAAATTGCTTATGGTAGATAACTTTATTACAAGTATTGAGCACTCTTAGGAAATAACTACTTCTTAGAGATGTCATTCAGCTGTAGCTGGCTTTTGGGTTTTGAGTCTGTTGCAGAATCCTACCACTTAAGATGATTAAGGATGAGAAGTTGCTGCCTATTTGGCCTAGCATCTGGTTCTTTGACACTGACCTATAGTATTGTTTATGATGCTCAGATAAACACAATCTTTTTTTTTTTTTATTAAAAAAAATTTTTTTTTTTGGTACCAGGAATCAAACTCACAACCTTGCTCTTGCCAGGCAGGTGCTTATGCCACTGAGCTAAATTCCCTGCAGTAATCACAATCTTGGATTACAAGGAAGAACAGTTATGTCACTTTGGTTAAAGTAGTTCAATCAGTAATAGTAGCATCAAACATAGTCTAAAAAATAATGAACTGTGGTAACTTAATTTTCCACCTGTAACAGTATGAACAAGATTTGTAATTATATAACAAAATCTAAAACAAACTAGAAATTTATGTACAGTAAAAATCTCCTCTGTGGCAATTTACCCTCAGAGGAGAAAAATTAAAAGCAGTCGAGAGAAAAAAACAAAAAAAACCCCCAGAGAAACAAGAAAAAAGAAAGAGGAGAAGCAAGACTGGAGCACAAAGTAAGATTGTGCAAGCTTTGGAAAGGAAGAAAGAAATGGAAACAAGAACCAAACAAAACAATAAAAAGAAACTAGAAACATTGTTCACATTCATGTATGAACAAGGACAAACAAGAAAAAGAGAATGAAAGAAAAATTGACAGACAGGAAAAAAAGAAAAACAAGTCTGCTTCAGGGTGTGTCTCTGCTGTCACTGATAGACAAAGTGGGCAGACAGAGCCCAGATCTGTGTTGACTGACCCCAGCAAGCCTGCAGTAGAATTATGGTGGGGTGGTGTGGTATCCTAGTGAGCCTCCACCTTCTGTTCCACTGAACTTCAAGCTGCTTCCTGCTTTTGGCTGTGAGGCTAGGGCTGGGGTTATTTAGCCTGCAACACTCTGGGTGCTGCCTGCCAGCTTGAACTTGGCTCCCTGACCTTGGGTGTTACCAGTGGCTATGCCTCACCCTGACACTGGAAGCTACTAGATGGAGCAAACCCTCAGCAACTCTTATTTCTGACTTCACTTGGTCCCTTTCCAATATGGTGACTGGCCCACTGGCATCTTATGGGGGATGTCAGATCAGGAATAACTCATTAACCACTGCAGTTCGCAGTGTCCACTGCTCCATTCTGCTCATGTGTTTTTCTGTGGAGGCCTTTGGGGTCACCAGTAATCATTGTGCCTTTGCAGGTGTGAGCTGCCCCTCCCACACCACAAGCTGGGACTCAGGGAAAACTCACCATTTGCTGCCTCCATCTTCTGCATTGAGGTTCCTCTCTGCCCTCTCCTCATGGACTCTGATTCTTGTTTCAGATCATTTCTGGGTCCCAGAGACCTTCTTTCTTTTCTTCTTAACATTGCTATATTCCAGTGTCTGGACTCTAAATCTTGGAGATGCTGTTTCTCTGCTGTTCACCACTCCACCAACTTCCTGGAAGTCCTAGCCACCATTGTGCTGCGCTGTCTTATTTTATTCTAAGGTTTTCTGTTTTATGAAAATTTAATAATAGATATTTAGTCTAATTTTAAAGTTCTGAATTGAATATTTTTATTAGGAATACAGTAAAGCTTTTATTCATATGGCTGAAATTCACATGTCAGAAGAGAATATAGAAGAGTGAAACAGGAAACATACCTTTCAGTTCAGATAGATTATTCTGTGATTTTCTGAAATACACAGGGGCCTTTTTTCTTATCTATCCAAAAATATGAATGCTGTGTGTAAGGCTATCATTACTAAGTAAAAAGTGCCTAGGTTGTGCAGAGTTACTCACTTAATTGTGTTCATTCTGAACAGTTGTCTTTTCAAAAAATAAATAAAATGTGACATGGTAACACTTGGTGCTCTCTTTCTGTTTCTCTTCCAGGCATTCTTCAGTGGCAAACTGAAGGCCAGAGGGAACATCATGCTGAGCCAGAAGCTTCAAATGATTCTTAAAGACTATGCTAAGCTCTGAAAGGTCTCTGCACTGCTAGTGAATATAGAATACTCTACCCAGATATGCTGGAGAATTCTGCAAAAGTGATCAAAACTAAAATACAGAAGAAATTACATACATTTTCAGATTTCAGATAACTTCAGATTTTCATTTTCTACTATTTTTCATAATTATTTTTACAGGGAATTATAATCCAGTACATAATTACCCTTCTGTTCTGAGATATATAGCTTCATAAGAAGTTTTTATCCAAGTCCAATTTCTATAGAATTCATGATAATACCAATAAGTTGACAGTAAAATTAATGAATAAAAGCCACTTTGGAACCTTTTACTTTTCCTTTATTTGTTATTTTTCTCTAATTTATTGATATTCCTATTTTAACATGAATTTCCCTACATACCCTCTCTTTCCACATTTTATTATGATAAGGTTCTACTTCAAGGCAATAGAGAATTCTGCTTCCAAATAATTTTTCTTCTCCTCTCCCTTCCACTGAAAATTCCGTACTTTCACATGACATTTGTACAGGTACAAAGAATAGCACTTTCTTTCTTAATCAGTAACCATAAAGATAACTACTATCAGGCACTTTCATGTAACAGTTTTACTTCACATTTACCTCAGTTGAAGCATGTCCAGGAAATTTTATTATGGTGTGTTTTCTGGAGAAGTAAGCAGCAGTAAATTGGATGCTAAAGTTAGGATTCATGGGCAGGACAATTCATGGGCAGGAAGTTGATTTGGGAATATTTTTAGGACCCAAATCTGTCAGAAGCAAAGGAACCAGGCTTGTTGAAGAGTGACAAGAATGTAGACTGAGGGAGCTAGAGTTTAGGGACCAGGGACGTTTTCAGAAATTTAGAATTGTAATACTTAGAACAGTAATGGAACATAGTAGATATTCTTTATATTTTATTGATGTAATGAACAAGAGAGAAGAAAAGTTACATATTTGACGATTTTGCCTTGGTCTTATGAGCCCTCTAAAACATTGTAAAGTTGATTTAAATTCAGAATGATCCACTATTCTGCTAATGGAAGTTTTGAAAAGCAATGGCAATTTTAAGTATTGATCTTTTATTGTACTAAAAAACTCTTGAGCTTGGAAAAGCTTTGTGTCTCAATAGAAACAGCATATCAGAATAAATCAAATGCCACCATACATTAATGACAAAGTATATACCATAGATATTTAAAACTTATGTTATGATGTTTTAATAATCTTAAGCATCTGTATTATTTTAAAGATCAGAGAGATCTACTTGTATCCACATTTGGCAGATTATTAGTCTTAATGTTTCCTGACCCTTCTGTAATTTGATAATGTTGAATGCACTATGCTCAACTTAACTTTTTTCTTCCAGTGAGAAATACATTAACTTCTTAATGAACTTATTTCCTATTTGTCTCCTTTATGACTTCCTTTACCCCCAACAAAGTTCAGTACAAATTTAGTGCCCAAGGTTTTTATTGGTAGCTTGTTCATATAGGCTTCCTTTACCCTAAGCATGTAGCAAAATTCTAAACTAGAGAAGGAAAGCAGATGTTTAGGGTCAACCACGTTGTATGTACAAACAATTGGGTACAGAGAACCACTCAGTAAGGTAATGGGGGGAGCTTTCTTGAAAAAGGTTTGAGGTACTAGCCATGGACCTACCTTGAAAGAGGACTTTTCTACATGTAGTGTTCTCAAAGCCTGCTGTTTTAACTTTTATTCAGAAAGAATCAACCCCATCAAAAGTATGCAGCCTAAGAGCAATTCAGGTGTGGTATCAGAAGAGATCTGGAGTACTTGGTAGCCACATCACAGATGTTCACATCAAAGGCTCTTTAGTGCCCTTTAATTGCTTTTTTACCTTACCAGTTGGTAAAATTCTATATAATCCTTTAAACTTCCAAAGTATGTCTGTCACTTATGTGGAGCTGTTTTCAGTCAGCAAAAATAGAACAATTTGTGAGTTCTTCTTACACATTAAAACAAAACAATCTGGAAAAACTCTTTTGTTTTGTTTTTGGGAGAAGATTTGAACACCACCACAAAATTTTAACATTGTTTTTATGTCAATAAATGTAGTAAAACTACATTATAATCCAGTTATGAGAAATTTTAAAGTTGAGAAACCTCAGAAGCTGATCGTTATAGGAAACGATATTCTGAAGATAACATTAGGTCAGTGATATTCTGAAGTAGGAACATAAAAGGTCAGTGTGGATAAAGATATTTAAGAAAGAGAAAATCTTTAAAAATTTATAAGTAGGCAAAATAGAGAAACTGTAAGCCTTAGCTAAAAGTCAATTTAGATGTGTATTACATGTATATATAATGACTCCAGTTGCCTAATCTCACTGGGGTTAAAAGCTTTAAAAAATGAGATGGCTGAGCTGGTAAAATATCAGTGTAGTAAATTTCTAAATTTAACCCCTGTAAGAGCTATCCTGGAACCCACCTTTTCTGAGGTTGATTATATACTTGAATATGTAATAACTGAAAACTAAATACCAAGAATCATGTATTGTTGGGAGCATGTTTTTGAGGTTAGTATGAAAAAAAAACCAAACAAACTGTTACTAGTATCATTTGAAATGAGGTTAAATAGTTCTTTGCACTTAAATCTGGTCAATAAACAATATGGATTAAATCAGGAGTTGGCAAACCTTTTTTTGTAAGTTACAAGGGCTAGATAGTAAATATTTTGGGTTCTGTTTCCACATATGTTCTCTTTAGCATCTGTATATATATTTTAATATATAATGTATTAATATACATAATGTATGAATTATATGTCAATGTATAATCTTATGTAACTATGAAAGACTTGTGTAATTAATATATACAGATATATACATATATATACAATGAATTTAACATTTTAAAATCATATATAATTTAAAAATACGTATTTATTAGCAGTATATTTTTTATTTATTTTTTTGTGGCACCGGGGATCAAACTCACAACCTCACGCCTGGCGCTTAAGCTGCTGAACCAAACTTCTGGCCCTAGTTTTTTGAGACAGGGTCACATTATGTAGGTCAGACCGGCCTTGTGCTCACATTGTAGCCCAAACCAGCCTTGAACTCACAACGCTTCTCCTGCCTCAGTCTCCCCAGTGCTGGGATTAAAGGTGTGTGCCACCATGCCCAGCTTAATGTATTTTTTAAAATATAATTTTTTAAAAACTAAAGTTATAAAACTACTCTTAGCTGCATAAGAACAGGCTGGGGTCTAGATTTGGCTTTTGAGGCAGGATGTCGCACAGTGTTGAGAGCCATCACTTTAGAAAACTTCACGAGACATGACTAAACAGAGCTGCTCAGAGAAATTCAACTAAAACCACAGGTAATTGGAAGAAAGAGGAAGGACATAAATCCTGAGGCAAAAATCAGTCTGAAATAAGAGACTCATAGATCAAGCAAAACATAGATAAAGGGCTTAATAAAACAACCACCAGCCCACCTGGCTACTGGTGGGTCACTGGGTCGCAGGCAAATTCCCACCATACTTGGAAGCTTAGAAGAAGAAGAATGAATATACTAAAATGGTGTGGCTAAATCAAGCTACACAGGATTGACTTGGGATATAAGGTTACCTGTCTCTTACTTTCTGCCAGAGGACACTGCAGCCCAGCAGTAAATTCTGCCAGTTTTCCCTCCCCTCTCCTTTCCCCTCCCCTTGTTCCTTTTGTGCAACAGAGCACTAACTGGAACCTCTAGGAACAAGATTAAAGAATACAGCAGTGCATAGTAATTTGAACAGTTAGCCCCTCCACCATCACCATTGGCTAAAGCAGTGTGGGAACTACACAGCCTTGAGGGACCATGCAGTCTGGAGCTGTCCCCACATTGGGGGCAGGAGCAGAAAGGCACAGCACCTCATCCCACCTCACCCATTAAAATTACAGACTACAGTAGAGGCAGGTGGCCGTGCCAATGGACCTCATAAAGCAATCAGTGGAAAGTTAGCACTGCCCCTGAGGAGTAAGAATTGGGACTGAGCAGCCTTGGACCTTGGACGTCCCCGGGACCTGCAGGACCAGAGGGTCAGACCACATCACAGCATCCCATCTCACCTTTCAACAAATGACCTGAGAGGACAGAGACTTGCCAGTGGAAGAGGAACACAGAAGGATGAGCAAAGACCAGGAGAAGCTAATGGTGCAGACCAGCCTTGGCATCTCTGTCTGAAAACAGCACAGTGACTGGGAGATAGAGAAACAGAGAAAAGAAGCAGGCCACTAAAGGACATAATGAAAGATATGGCTGAAGACTGTCCCCAAACCCCACATCTGGAGGCCATGATCAGCCTCTCACCTACCACAGGTTTGGTAGTGTTATCCTGTAGTTTGGGCTCTCAGTGGATGCAAGCGGAATTTTGTTCTTTTATTATATATATATATATTT
Source organism: Dasyprocta punctata (assembly GCA_004363535.1). NCBI lineage: Eukaryota > Metazoa > Chordata > Mammalia > Rodentia > Dasyproctidae > Dasyprocta > Dasyprocta punctata. The sequence continues at coordinate 196 of RJWM01024597.1, read as the reverse complement.
TTAATTTTATTTAAGCGAAGAAAAACAAAACAAACAAAAACTACAACAACAACAACAAAAAAATGACATATATAGTAAAAACAACAAGCAAAAGAGACAAGCAAACGACTAGCATAAATACACAACATTGCAGGTTTACAAAACCGGAAGATAGAAGCTTGACAATGGTTGCAATTTGCGCATCGTTATCTTTAAA
>RJWM01024596.1:0-30525 GCA_004363535.1 Dasyprocta punctata | reverse complement strand
AGTAATAAAATTTTTTTAAATGAAAGTTTGACTCTCAGGAACTTTCAGCCCCTCAGATCTTTCTGATTTTTTTTTTTAAGATGAATTGTGCTCAGTGTCCTTCAATGTTCATTGCAAATCTTTATGTCCTAATTATTGGGAAAAATAAACGAGGCAGTGTCCGCCAGAATGCACTGGGCACTGGGGCGCGTGTCTCTCTGCAGTACCCACTCACCACCCATGTTCAATAAGCGTTTTAACACCGCTTGCGGTCGCCAGATATTTTGTTTTTGGCGAACATAAGTTCAATGATGCTGGCAGGCAAATTTGCATTTTATTATTTGGTTCCAGTTTCTGGTATATATGGACTTGGGTGGCCATGTGGTTGAACCATCCATCCATCTGTTCCTGGTTCCTGATTAAGTGTTCTTATGACAGAACGTACTATACATTAAGTCTGACAGCACATGCTTATTCCTTGCAATCCAGGAGGAAAAGGCTAGCAAAATCTTTCCAGCATGCCTTTCAGGGCTGGTCATTTGTTAACACCTGGGACCAGACCCTCAGCCCTGTCTTCCCTTGCCCTTTCTGTTTCCTTTTCTCCCTCTCACCCCTTCTCTCCCCTTCCCCGCTTCTCTCTCTCTCTCCTCTCCCTACAGTACTGGGGATGGAACCTAGGGCCTGTGCACTCAGCTACATTCCCAGCCCTTTTTTGACTTTTTATTTTAAGACAAGGTCCCTCTCAATTGCTAATTTGCCCAGGCTAGTCTTGAATTCACAATCCTCCTACCTCAGCCTCCCAGAAAACAAGGGTGACAGCCATGCGACACCACAGCCAACTAAGGCCTGTTTTGAAGGATAAATTCTGCGGCCCTGAAGCGGCGGCTAAGGCTCGGCAGCATGGAGTGTGTGGGAAGTCAGCCTGTTTAAAGATCTGAACCCAGGTCTCTCTGCCAAGCCCTGCTCTGGCCTCTTCATTTGTCACTGCGGGTCACCGCCTTGGGCTTAGGCTTTTCAAAGTCCCTGTGCGAAGTGGCATTTCATCACCCTCACTTGCTTCCCTTTTCGTTGCCAATGAAGTCATCTTACACCTAGGAGTTAAGGAGAAGTACGGAGAGACTGTGTGTGAGGCCTCTCTAGACGCGGCCCCCCAGTGTGGTCCCTAAATGGAATGCCAGCTATACACCCGACAGCACGCAGAGCCATCACCCAGGGAATAAACGTTTTCTGTGAAAGCCACGGAGGAGCTGCTCTGCGCCACTCAGTGTCTGTATCAGGTGAGCAGAAGAAACAAACGTCCAGGGAGGACCCCGGGCCAGGACGAAGAAGATCTCTGCACAGTGTGGACCCAGTCCCAGCTCTGTGTGCTCTGGCTGGGTGACCCCGGGAATGTCACTTCCCCTCTTTGAGCCCTATTTTTCTTATGTATCCAATGCAAAGATGGGATGACGATGTTTACATCTTGGTGCTAACGCTTCTGAGCTAAGTGAAGGTCAGAAAGAATGTTGAGGTCACAGCCAAGGTCCCCAGTTTGGTCATCTGTGCAAAGCCATCAAGCACATACCTGGATGGCGCGAGATCTGTCTGGTCACCTGGCCACGCACCGTGGGCCTCTCATGCCCATCCAAATGAGAAGGGCACAATATGTCACCTGCACAATCTGCTCCCAGCTCACCCGTGCTGTGACTTTCCTGAAATAAACCCATCCCCTTGGGTAAATGTGGGAGGTGAATGGGCAGCTAAGGCCAGTGATCAGCAGGGAGACAGGAGACCATTCGCAAGGAGATTTGGGATGTCAGCCAGAAGAGAATTGTTCTTCCTCTGAACATCCTTTGCCGTCAACCAGAAGGAAAGCTGTCTGAGGCATGCTGAGATTCCAGCCCACCAGGGGGAGGCCGTGGAGCTGTTGTTGGTCAATACACAGATGCAGAGCGGAGTAAGGACCAGCTTTGCTCAGGGTCCTGCCCCACACTGGCTTGTGGTGGTGGAAAAAGGTAAAGTCCTGGATTGAGAGTCCTGCTAGGGGGAGAGCTCCAGATCCTCCCCAAAACGAGGCTTTTGCTATGAGAAGGACAGGAAAGGCAGGGCCTCCTTCTGCACCACACATCTGCAAAGCACAGCTGTCTGACTGCTAGCAAACCTGAAGCGAGGGACATGAGATTTTGTTATGGAAAAGGGACAAGTTCCCCCACCCTACAGGGTAAAGGAGCCCCTCTTCCTCTTAATAAGAGCCTCATAAAAGACACCCGCTTCACTCTATCCCTTTAGAGGTCACATCCTCCATCTTTACCGTCAGGTCTTCCCCAGGCACTTCTGATTCCATCGAGGCATAGAAAATTTGATCTCAAAGGCTTTTATTTCCACGTTATATTATGTAAATAGCCAAAACCATGGATTTATACAGTGTTAGGCCCAGGAGGAACATAGAAGAGCAGTAGCTCCCAAACCTGGTAGTTTGGGCTGATTGTGAGAATCACCAAGCTGACACTAGTACAGTCTTGGTTTTGTTTGTTTGTTTGTTTGTTTGCTTGTTCTGGGGTTTGGTTTCTTTTTTAAATATTCCTATGCCCTGAAATTCTTGCCAAAAATATCACTCCGATAGATCTGAAGTGGAGCATCAAATCAGAATTATTAGGGTTCTGATTTGCCTCTTTGGGGAGCCAGTGCTGCCCAAGACATTCATCCCAGCATCCAAATGTCTAGATTGAGGCCAGAGGGCCTGCGATCCATGGCGCACAGGGTCCTGAGCAGGGTGCCGTCTCCAGGAGGAAACCCAAGCGCCGCTGCTGCCGTTTCCTGAGCGGAGCAGTGTGAATCGCTGTTAAAATAAGAACGGGAGAGACAGTCTGTCGCTTGAGCTCCACATCCAGGGCCTGCCAAGGCAGCCACAGGACTTAACAAGCTTTTTGGAGTTTTTGGAAAAACAGAAGGCCCCACTTCACTGTCCTCCTGCGTCAGCCTCCCCAGTCGCATTCTCCCCAAATCCTTTCTGGGACCCATCTGTCAAATCCTGCACTAGCAAGAGGCCTCAACTCAACTCAGGAGCCGATGGGGAGATGGGCAAACTACAGTTAATTGCAAACTACAGTTAATGCTTACATTAAAAAAAAAAAATATATATATATATATATATATATATATTACAGTAAAAAACACATGGTCATTAATGCCCCTCCAATTACTGTCCTCACGCCGAACACACTCATCTCATTGTTCCTGCCACCTTCTGAAGCGCTTCTCAGAGTCCTCTTTCATGTCTTTAGCTGGGCCGTTGTGGCTGCCTTGAGGTCCTGAATCTGTTTTAAACATTTCCCGCTTGTGATCATGGTGACTTTGGGGAAGAGCAGAAGCCACACAGTGCCAGCTCTGGTGAAGAGAGTTGGTACGAACCCTCATGTTTTTATGAGCCTGCCTTCCCACGGGATTCACTGTGGGCTTGATCACACCTCACAAGGACGCTCAGAAAGTGGCAAGAACAATGGAATCGGTGTGCTCAAAGCGACAGGGAACATCTTGAGGGGGATTTGGGACCATGTGCCTTTTAGTGTATTAAGTTTTTTGAATTTAAACATTTACTGTATTGTTTGATCACACTTCATTGATAGAATCACCAGCGGCATAATGTTCAATAAGATCCAAAAAGGACTCAGCTCTTCCAAAGGTTAGACATCGTTTTTATGCAGCCCAGCAATTGGACTCGTAGGATTGTACCCCAGAGAATTCAGAACACGTATCCACACAAAAACTTACACGTGAGTGTTCATAGCAGCATCACAGAAGCCAAAACCAGGAAGCAACCCAAATGCCTGTGAACCGATGAAGGGATAAATAAATGGTGGCTGACCTACCCTGTATGGAGTATCAGCACAGAGAAATAAGTGCTAAAATACATGCTACGATGTGAGCGAACCTCAAAGACACTCAGCTAAGTGAAAGCAGCTAGACACAAAACCTCATGTCATAAATGATGCCACTCCTGTGGCATCTTGCAAATGGTGAACCCATAGAGTCAGAAAGTAGATGAGTGGACCGGGTGTGTCGGCAGGTAGCTGTAATCCCAGTGCTCTGGGAGGCTGAGGTAGGAGGATCTAAAGTTCAAACCCAAGATGAGCAACTTACAGATATAGTGGGTCTCGAAATAAAAAAGAGGAGCTGGCAATTTAGCTCAGGAGTGTAAGTGCCTGCCTGGCAAACGTGAGGTTGTGCATTTGATCCCTGGCACCAAAAAAAAAAAAAAAAAAAAAAACGGGCTGAAGATGTGGTTCACTGGGACGGTTCTGGGTTCTATCCCTAGGCAGGGAAAGAGAGAGGGGGCATTTGGGGGTGATCCTTACACAAATTTACTGATATGCTAAATAGCCCAATATTGTTCTCACTGTTTTTGCTTTATTCTGATTAGTTGTTTTGCTTTAGTCAGTATTCTGTTTTGATTGGTTTTATTTTGTTTTGTTTTTGCTTTGATTTTATTATACCTGATGGAATGGTCAACTATTGTGAAGATAACAAGATATACTATAGTAGCTATTGTTTTCCTAGTATCCTGCTTTAAAGTTCCATACTAGTTCTACTGCTTTGTTTTGATTGACTTTGTTCTGTTATGTTTTGTCGGATTTTACTATCTTTAAAACAAAATTAAAAAAAAAAAAAAGCCCTAAAGTATACACTGTAAAAGGATGAAAGTGAAGGTATGCAAACTACATCTCAATTAAAATAAGTAAATCTCAAGAGTCACACCAAAAATAAAAAGAGGGGCTGGGGATGGTAAATGTGTGCTTGGCGCACATGAGGCCCTAGATTCACTCCTCAGCACCAAAATAAATAAAATAAAAGAGCACATCTTTGGAAAACAGGAGGTGGGAAGAAACTTCATGGGGAACTAAAGCCTGGTCTGGGCCCTGAAGAAAAGAGAAGACGGCGGGCACACCCAGCAGAGACGGGTGGGCAGAGTGACCACGGACCCTGCTCCCTGCACCAGGCCGCAGTGCACAGCGCAGGAAGGGCCCTGCTGGTCTGCAGCAGAGGGGGCGCAGGGCCGGGGGCCGGGAGGACTGGGCACGGAGCAGGGAGGCGATGAGTGGGCGCCGTGGCCCTTCTGCAGCGCTCAGGAGCACAGGAGCCGGAGCAGCCCCGGTGGGCGGGCTGCAGAGTGGTGTCGCATACTAAGCAGTGGTCTGGAAAGGTGAGTTTCGCTGCTGCAGTTCCAGCTGAATTGACCGCAAAAAGAAAGCGCCAAAGCCGGGTGTTGAGGCTCTGGAGCAGTTCAACCCTGGGCTACAGGTTGCAGCCTACAGGGAGCAAACAATCAGACCTCTCCTCCGGCCCTTAGGAGATGCAAGCTTCAACCGGGCGTTTCTTTAGCGGTTTACAGCGAGCATGGCTTTCCCGCCCATCAGATAGGCTGACTTGGATTGGTTTTGAAATCATTCTTTCCAAGAAAAGCAGTTGGCAATAATTAGCCCCTTTTACAGAGGCGCAGAAACTGACTTATAGAGTCCAGTTGGGGTCCTTTTCAGAGCAAGTAACAAGCTAGAGGCTTCCCTCTGCTTCTAGGACCCGGGTCTGGATTCCCCAGGCACTGTCTGCCTATCTCTCCCCTCCTGCTACTTTGAAGGATTTTTAGATCAAAGGCACAGCGGGCCTCCGGGGGAATAATCCCATTGCTTGTAACCTTGTTTCCTGAGTGTCCTTCACAAAGAAGGGCTTCAGCAGAAACTTTCTCCCTTGGCCCAGTCACACAATTTTCTTTTCTCGATGCTTCCCATCGGCCCTCAGGATGGGCTGGTGCTGAACCACTTTCGGAAGCATTTCTATGCAGGCGAGCTGCCCAGAACCATGAGCCGGTCCTCAGAAAGTGTGATGAGCTGCCTCTTCCGCATTCTCATTTCATTTTCTGCCTCATCCTTTCCTCTTTCAACACTGTCTCCTTTCTCCTTCCCGTGAGTCGGTGTCTATTTATATTTGCCCTCTCCTCCGAGAGAGGCCCATCTCTGCACCACGGAAATTTTCTTCCTCCTGCTAAGTATTTAAGACTCACACCTAGTCAGCAAGTACAGAATTGAACCACAAACTACCTTAAATCAGCCAAGGGGAAGCACAAGTCTGGTGGATCCAGAAGAATTAAAGATAACAAGACAGACGATGGCAGAAATAACCAAGTCCTGCAGAGGGAGCTGCAGGCATGGATAGGGGACCAGCTCTCTGCAAAGTGTGGCTTGCTGGGGCAGGGAGCAGGGCTGGCTTCCTACCAGGTGCAATTTTTAGAGATCCCTTGACAAGGCTTTGAGGCCTCTTCTCTAAGGGAAAGCTTTGTTCGCCATTGGAAACAGGGCCAGCTTCCTACATCTTCTGGTTATTTCTAAGGGGTGGTGTAGAGGAGCCGCTAAATGACAAGGAGGCCAGGTATTGTGGCACATGCCCATAACCCCAGAACTTGGGAAGCTGAGGCAGGAGGGCCTTTGCAAGTTCGAGACCAGCCTGGGCTACAAAGTAAGTTCAAGGCCAGCCCGAACTGCATAGCGAGACTGTCTCAAAAAGACCAAAGTAAATAAATAAATGACAAGGAAGAGAGGCACTTGAGAGTGAGCATTTTATATTCTCCAAACCATGTGGATTTACCTTGATCTTTCCTTTTTCCAGATCACTTTAACAGCTGAATTTAAAGAACCATCTTCCTCATTGCCCTGACACCCCCCCCACACACACAGTGTGATTTAAAAAAAAAAATACAATGAAATTTTAAATCTTTAAAAGTCTGTTATAGTAAAGACATTGCCATCAACTCCCTTCCAAATACTCACCCTTCACTTTGAGCACACTTGTCCCATCATTCTTGCCACTTTCAAAAGCAGTTCTGAAGTCCTCTTTCTCGAATATCTTTAACTGTACAGAAAGTCCCTGACTCGCGAATGAGTTCTGTTCGGGGAGGATTGTTTGTTAAGTCTGATTCATTCATAAGCCAACAAAGCGAGTCTTACACAGTCCACCTGTGAAAGTTCGCCACTTGAATGTTCATAAATCAAAGACCTACTGTGTGTACTGTCCTGGCTGCCTCCATGTCCTGAATCAATACAAAATGTTTGCTTTACCTGGTCCTTTGGACTTTGGGGAGAGATAAAAGTTGCAGAGTGCCAGCGCCCGTGAATAAGGTAGATGTGGACACAGCACAATGATTTTATGAGCCTGCCTTTCCGTTGGATGGCATCAGGCACCAAATTCACCATGTTTTGATCACAGCTTGCAAAGACACTCACAACGGAAGATTTCCAAAACTGCTTCAGAAAGTGGCATGAACATCAGGATAAGAAAGTTTGAAAGTGGGATGTCAAGGGAGATTCAGGCCAATGCATCTTTTATTGTAATTAATTATTTTAAATATTTACAGTATATTTCAACCACATTTTACACACACACACACACACACACACACTCCTCTTTTGCCCTCAGCAACTCAAACTCCACCCAGACTTACTGAATCAAAAGTTCTAGAAATTGCCTAATTCCCCAGAGGGCTTATTAAAATACAAATTCAGAATCATCTTCAGTGCAGCTGAGAAAGCTGTTTGTGCCAAACTCCAGCCAGCGCTGGTGCCGCAGGCCCAGCGGGGAGCTTGGGTATAAGCAGGGCACACTCAAAGCCACCAGGGCACAAATACACAAGCTATAGGCCCTAAACAGTGATGGCGAACCTTCGAGAGCTTTCACTGATACAAACAGCCTGAAGTGGCACATGTGCCAGAGGTTTGCCACAGGAAAGCAGAGAGGGAACAGAAATGCTGACCGGGAAGCTCAGTTCCTGAGAGGCAAGGCCTGGAAAAGAGACCTTCACCGCCATCTCTCTTCATTGTTATTCCCCATTCCCTATTCGTGGCCCTGCTTACTAATCCACTAGTGAATGCCTTCTGATAAAGACCAAGTGAGTGATTTCTCGTGAGTCTTCTAGAAGTAATGGTGCTACTGAGATTCCATCTTCCCAGAGGAAGAATGATTGTCATCAAGAAATCAAATAGTAACAAATGCTGGTGAGGCTCTGGGGGAAAAGGAACCCTTCTACTCTGTTGGAGGGAGTGCAAACTAGTACAGCCACTGTGGAAGTCAGTATGGAGATTCCTCAAAAATCTGAAATTAGAAATTCCATTTGATCCAGCTGTTCCCCTTGTAGGTATCCAAAAGAGTTATCTATCTAGAAGAGTTAAACACGTAATATTACAGTGATCCATACATACCCGTGTTTACAGCAGCACAATGCATAATAGCTAAATCTTGGAAGCAGCCTATATGTTCATCAACAGACAAATGCACAAATAAAATGTGGTATTTATAGTGGAGTACTACTCTGTTATAAAGAAGGAGAAATGAATTTTTTGTAGGAAAATGGATGCCCCTTGAGACCATAATGTTAACTGAAATAAATCAGACACACAAGCCTAACTATTGCATGGTTTCTTGTGTAAGAGAAACCCAGTGTAAAAATAAAGAGCAAAATAAAAGATAATGGGAAGTAGGGAGACCAATCTTTCTCAAAGGGGAAGAGGGTGAAGAGATGGAGGGACAGAGGATTGAAGAAAAGGAACTGGGATGTGTTAGGTACACGGAGCAACTCCACACAAGGAATGTAAATATTATGTGCTACACACATGTATGAATAAAGTAAAATAAAATTTAAAAATCAGATACAACTTAAAAAATGAGGGCACTAGAACTAGTGTCATAGAAAGATGAAGAGAAGGAAACCCCAGGAAAGACCAACATCAGTACCCTCGTCTAAGAGGGTTTGGGGCTCCCTGTCTTCACCCGGGTCCCATGTGCAGTGCACATGGTCACCACTGTCAGACTTCAGCGGGATCCCAACTTTGATTCTGCCTCTTTTTTAAGTGCTTGGTGCTAAGGCAGCTGCCGGGCCAGGGACCCAGCTCCAAAGGCGTTGTGTGTGTCTCTAAAATGTCTGACGTCAGCCAAGAGTGGTGGTGCTTGCCTATAATACCAGCTCTCTGGGAGGCTGAGGCAGGAGGATCACAAATTCAATTCCAGCCTGGAGTACTACTCTGCCATAAAGAAGGATAAATAAAGTTTGTGTAGCAAAATGATTGAACCTTGAGCTTGGGTATTCGCAGTCACATTTAATGAGACCCTGTCTCAAAATAAAAAAGGGGCAGAGGATGTAGTTCAATGTGAAGCGGTGTCTCACTGTGTCCTTTCTCTCTCCTCTCTCCTCCGCACCGCTCCCTCCATGTGTCCTTGTCCTCCACCCCACCCCACCCTCACAGTACATTCTCAGAAGCAGAACAGACAGACCTGTGTCCGGAAGAGCCTCATATGCGCCTTCGCCATGGCCTTCATCATAAGCGTGATGCTGATCGCAGCCAATCAGATCCTGCGGAGCGGCATGGAGTAGCCGCCTCCTCCCGCCGGCCGCGCTGTTGCCAGCCCACCGCGCATGTGCATGGCCCGCGGGCAGACTGTTCCTCCTCGCAGCAGATCTGGACCTCGGGACGGGTGCAGACCTGGTACAGCTCAGCAAAGAACCCAAAAGTTGCATTGCAGCTGGGATTGCGCGATTTAACTTCATCTCCTTGGCAGGGACACCAAAGGGCTGTCTTCAATGCTTTAATGGTTTTGTTTCCTAATGCAATAAATAGCCAGGAGTTCTGAATTTTTGCTTCATCTGCCAGTAGTGACTTTGAAGAAGAACTTCATTTTCATCTCAGAATTCCAGTGGCCATCCAGGGGTAACGGTGGTATCAGACAGCTTGCACAAGAGAGGCGTGAACGGCATTCACCTCCACCCACACCCCGTTTTTCAACCCAGGGGTCCACAGAAACTCCTCCTCGCTGAGGTCGACCCTCAGATCCTAGAGGCTGGTTTCTGGGTTGCGAAAGAAGAGGGGACTGTCCGTCTCACCCTGGCTTCCCTCCTCCACGCAGTGGGGGACCCCCTCCCCCCCAGGCATGAGGGGAAAGCCATTAAGCGGGGTGCGGTCCCTGGCTGTCTGCAAGCTGCACCCCATCGCTTCCGTTCTTACTGCCTTTTTCTACAGGATTCTTGTAAGTAGAATCGGGGCGCTCGCGGTTGGTTCCTGTGGCACTTGGCTTTCTGTTCCTAGAGCCCATCCCGCACCAGCATTTTGGGAATCTGCAAAGAGCCTCCCTCCCAGCTTTGCCCGCTGTGCTGCCATTTGAGACAAAAGAACCGTGGGCATCTTATGACAGAGACACATAGACAGAGACCTGGCTTCTCCATGTGTGACATTTTCTTCTCTGACCGCGTACTCTGGATAAAAGCTTGAAGGACCTCCTATACTCATCCCTGCTTCTTCCCGGCAGAGGGTGAGGCAGACTGGGAGAGGGGAGAAGACTGAGGCTGGGGGTGAGGAGGTGTGGGCGGCTCTCACCCCAGGCATCCAGAGTCCGGGAACCCCCACCCCCACCCCAAGCAATCCATGCTAGACGACCTCCGTAAGTTAAGGTACATGTGCATCTCACCCTTCCCTCATCCTGTAGATTGCTTTGTGAGTTAGTCTTCCCCAGCTCAAAGAGAAACACTCAAAACAGAAAGATGGAAGGATCGAACTACTGTCTTTCACGTATCCTCTGGCATTCAGATTCTGCAACTGACTTGTAAGATGAAGACGAAGACGAGAAGAAAAGATGCCAATGAGCTTAGCCAACGTGACAGGTCATTTACCTGCAGAATGCTTCTGTTGAGGAAGGGAACTGAATCCAGTGGTCCGTTTGCAAACCATACCAAGTCTCTCATTTCCTGACTTTTCCTAGAAACCGTATCAGCCGCCTCTATTAATTCCAGCTCGCATAGTCAGATTAGCCAGTAATCTCTAGATGTGCTATTCTTCCCCTTTGTACTTTTCTAAGCTCAGGTCTTTATTTCTGTAATGGAATGATCTCGCTCCCATTTCTTTCGATTGTATCCTAAAGCTGCAGGCTTCCCTAACCTTTCCCTCCTTTCTGTCAGTATTGAGGCGACAGACTCTTTCCTCTTTCAATGCAATGGGTCGGGTTTATGGCGCAGTGTGTGATCCCCACCCTGTCCTCAAGCCCCTCCCTCTCTCCTTCTCCCTTACTGCTTTCTTAGATGTGGAGCCCTGAGGTCTCCACTTAGGGTCTTCTTCCAATTCGCCTCTTCAAGCCCTCCCCGCAGCACAGTGTGGGGACAGCTGTAGAGACTTTCCCAAAATGGGAAAGTGCAAATATTCACAATGAGCACAAGTTAAACTAGGGTTTGAGCCATAGTATGGAAAGGGAGCAGATATACGTTCCCAAGAGTCCAGGGGATGGAGAGTTCCTCTAAAAGCCACCTGAAGTCTGGTTTTTCCCAGCCAGGCTAAAGGAAGGCAGCAGCCTGCCTTTGCCCTTACCTGCCCTTCCCTGCCTCACACCTATCCTTTCTATCTCTCCTTTGGCTGAGTCTCCATAGTGCCCTTAGGATCAGATTCTTAATCTAGAACAGATGCTTAATATTCACCCATTAGATGACTTCCTCTTTAGTTTCTTCCCAGGGCAGTTTGTCCCCTCCTTGCTGGAGGGGAGGACATAGCAAATCCTACAGGGAAATGCTTCCCTACCTGTTGCTGACCCTTGAACCTCTAAACCATATCCTCCTGGGGACAGGGAACAGGATCCTGATTAGACAAGGTAGACGCCCAGGGACAAGTCTTAAAGGCCCCACCCCCACCCCGAGAGGGACTGAGACTGCCTATCAGGGCAGAAAATAAGTATTTCAAAGACTACTTTTTTGTGAGTCCCTCTGCCTCCCACTGGAGATGTTGATCCCAAAAGGTACTCCAGAGTGTGAGTACACCTCTTCAGCAGCGAGTTGAGCCACTGCTCAGGGGTGAGGATTAAGCGGAATTCTGAAAGGGCACCAACAACCCGTTCCCTACCAAGACATGAGCATCCTTTCCCTTCAAAGGATCCCTTTCCTCTCTCCCGTGACCTGGAAAAACAGGGCAGGAGCATATCCAGGAGAGCACATCCGGGTGGACTTTTCTAGGGAGACAAAGCATGGTGGCAGCCACAGGGTTCTTCTCTCTGATGGCGCAGAAGTCAGACTCTCACCACGGTAACCTCACAGGAGGCACCCAGGGGCTGAAAGAGACAGTGTGTGGAGACAGCCTAAGCTGGAGACACTCCAGACTTTCTGGGCTGAGTTTGTTGCTGCGATTCAGAGCCTAGCTGCTGTGCTTGCTTCCAAGATGTAGCTGTCTTAGACATAGCTAGAGAGTCAGCCAGCCCCATCCCCGGCCCTGTTCACACGGGGGCCATGCTCAGCCTCCCCGTGAGTCAGCCTCCTTGTCGCAGTGACTGTGAGGCTCTGAGATCGAGGTTCCAGAAGGTCCTTGTCCCACGTGACCAAAGAAGGCCCCAAGGCTGCAGCCGCAGGTGACCTCTGTGGGAAGTGGGAGAGAGACATCCAGCCCTCACATCCTGCCAGTGGCCAGACTTTAGACTCAAGTCTCTAGGGCTGGTAGCCACCGCGTGGCCAAGAGATTGGCACAGCAAGCTGAGTTCTTGTTGCGAGAGCAGGTGTTTCCCTTCCCCTGCCCACAGACCGTACCAGTGATGATCAGGAAGGTGTTTTATTTGGGAGAAAAAGAGAAACAGGCCTTGGTTCTCTTAAACCCTAAAAAAAAAAAAATCTGTCTCCTACCAGTCCAGATGCAGACAGAGCCCCCATACAAGACCCAGCATCAAAAGTATTAGCAGTGGCTTCCAGAATGTGCGTGGGTCCCACGTGACCCCTCTGTAAGAAGAAGGAAGAAAAAAGACATCACCATGGCAACCATTGCATTCCACCCTGAGTTTGCCAAGGCGCACAAAAATAGGGAACATTTTCCTAAAGAACACTTGGGTTCTGCCTGATTGCAGCCTGACTTCCTGCATTCATAGCCCGCGGGGAAGGGAAACCATCCTCCGAGGTTCTGGGTGGCTTTTCTGCCTTTTCCTCCTGTGCTGGAACTTATCCTTCTATTTCCCCAGGAGAAAAAGCCATCTGCGAGCCTGATAGCAGTCTCCCCACCCTGACCCTCCACCCCACCTCCTGGAGCAAGAATCCCCAAATCTAAGCAAAAAGGCCAAAAAAAAAAAAAATCATCCGTAAGGCAAAAAATATTTTAAGCTTCCAATCTTTAAAAGCATCTGCTTGCCTGTTGAGAAGCCAGCAATGTGAACTTAAGTGAACTGAGATTTCCTTGTGGTCTCAGGCAAGCATGGTGGTTGCAGAAGTTTCTTTCCAGGTGTTTTACTGGCAGAGAGCAAGATGTACACTTGGAGCCTTTTGTCTCCCTACCTGCTTCTGTCTCAGATTTCACATGGTGAATGGTCCCTTTTCTTGTCAGTATCCAAAAGAACCTAATGAAAGATGGGCAGCTCGTTTTGACAAGAACGCTCCACCCCATCTCTCAGCCGCTGAATGATAAAGTGAGAGACCTAAGTGATGGATCTAAGATATATCTACTAGGCTTAAGTCCAGACTCAGGACATAAATCAAAGAGAGTTTTGCACATTGTTCTTAACTGGAAGGGTAGCTCTGGAGAGGGGGACAATAGGAGGGCACAGCCAGAAGAAGAGGGCTGCAGCTCTCCCTGAGTCAGGCTGGGCTGGCCTCAGCGGCTGCATGCCTAGAGCCCCCTTCCGCTGTGTCTTTAGTCTCTATCCTTGCAGAAGCTGCTGAGCTTGGCTCCTCCCTGGATGCCTCAAACCATATTGGGTTATTTTATTGCACTGACTGTTGCTCCTAAGGCCCATAGTAGTTGTACTATTTTACCCTGCAGGAAGCGGTCCTTTTTTAATATAATGCCACAGTTGTGCCGACAAACTGAGATTAAGCTTTGAGACTTTGGCACATGCTGGTCCTTTTGCTTAGAGGATTTCAGGAGGACGTTCCCTGGAGAATATCTGTCTGCAACAACCTTTCTCACTGGCCACTTCAGTGATGTCCATGAGGCCAAGGGTCAGAGCTCCAAAGGCACTGCCTTAGCCATCCTCCCTCACGGCTGGCTGCCCAACTCCCCTGAAGGGAAAGATCTATTCGAAACAGACAAGAGGCATTATTCAGCAGCTAGGACTTTCAATTTGATTTATAGTGATGGCAAAATAGAGGAGCATTTGGGCTGCCTCTTATGGACCCTGTCTTCATGATAATTTAAGTGTCAGAACTGTTCAGCTTCACTTTACTTTGACTTAGTCATTCAGGGGACTGTCCTCGGCGATGTGGCCTTGCCAGAGACAGTTGGTTTGGAGGAATAAGGTCGAGTGTACGAACCAGCTTAGGACTTTTCTTAGTGTCCTCCACTCATTACAGATGCACATTTTAACAGTGGTGGTTTCTACTTAATATTGGTTTGGGATTCACTTCATATGGCCTCAAGGGATACAAGCTCATGCTCAAAAAGTCTTCAAGACAAAATTAATTTGGTTCAGTTGGCTTGAAATGTGCCACCAACAATCAGTTTTTTCCATTCCCACAAAGACATTTCTCTCTACCTGGGCAAAGCTTACTCAGCCTGTTACCCCCACCCCTATCTTGGGTGGTTCACTGGTGGGGCACCCCGTGAATCCCCAAATGCTGTCCAGAGTCTCATCCACTTTTGGTGAGATGGGTTGGCTCTCAGATCAGTGTTCCTCACACTGTCATAAGTTACTGTCCAAGTGAAAAAGATTGAGAGGCAAGAATTTTCCAGTGGGGTAGCAAAGCAGGCTAGTCAGGAACGAATATTCCAAGGAGTGCAAATTTCAACTATGGTATTGCCCCATCCCTGGACCCAAAAGAGCAAAAGAAAGTTGTAAGAGGTTGCAGATGCTGGTCTTGGAATATTTGCCCCGTGTTTCAGGCCTACTCTGGGAGTATATGGAGATTAGAGTGCCACAGGGCTGCCCATCAAATGACATGCTGTGAATCTCAAGGGGAAGCTGATGGCTCCCCAATCCTGGGAAGATACTGACACCCACCAAGACCAGAAAGGCTTTTCCAGGTCTCTGAGATTTGCTGAATTCTGGCCAGGAAAGCAGAGCAGATGAACTGGGTTATAGTCGGCGCTGTCACCTAGGAAAGGCCCAGGCACCAGGACCCTTCTGCCCCAGAGCTAGGACCTGTTGAGTGGCTTCTCTCCACAGCCTCTGGTTTCTCATCTCTGAAGCCGGAGGAAAGGTAAACGAGAAGTGCTCTCTCATTGTGGCTTGGTATAAAAGTCAAAGTGAGCGTCCACTGTTGAGATGGCTTTGATATCCCCCCGTGAATTGCAATCTGGGCCGGCAGCTTTGTTTTTCATATGAGTGCCAAGAGGCAGCTGTGATGAAGTATCCGTTTTGGTGTTCATTGTGTGTAAACAAAAAAACACCCACTGGTTTGTCTCAAAGGTGCCATGCCATGCAGGGGAGAGGTTCTGTGTATTCCCCGAGGACTGCTGATTTCAAGGCAGCATCAGAAATGGGCTTTGTGTCCTCCTCTAAGCCCCTCCCCTCCAAGTCCTGGGAATCCAAATTCAGGCGTAAAGAGGGAAATAAAGGCAGGTTCCCAGAAAAGAGGCTTGGTTTCTCCATCCGGGATGCCTGACTGGAAGCTACTGAATAAAGAGCACAATTTCCAGTTCTTTCTGTCTTTCTTTCCTTCTTTTCTTTCTTTTTTTCTTTCTTTTCTTCCTGTCTTTCTTTTTGCTCTGGTCACCGAAACAGCAATTCCAGTACATGCAATAGAAGTTTGTAATTATCTATAGCACTGAGAGGGAAGAAATTCATGACCTCTGGTGATCGTCAGGCATTAGACTCACAGCTGCTGTGCTGGTTCCTTAGGTGGCCAATCAGTGGTGCTGAGCACAGGTGCCTGCTTTAGCTGTGACCCAACCGTGGACAGGGTCCCAGAGCAGGAACGGAGCAGCTGGGGGACCTGCAAGACAGTGTCTCTGGCCCCTCTGACCGACATTAATACCAAACCCTAAGGCCCTCTTCCTAAAGTAGGCTGAGGTCCCAGTCATCCTATACAGCAAATCTGGGCGTCCTTTCCTGAGAAGACTAGATCGATCCAGGAAAGGACTCTCCTAGCGCCTGGTGGAAATTCACACTGCTCATGTCTCTCGACTTGCCCCAAGAAAAATTAAGGAATATTCTTTCTTCTCTGAGTATAAGATTTTAGGGTCCTTGGGTGGCTTCTTAGTGGGAGTTGATTTTCTTTCTCAATTCTGAATTCAGAAAAAGCCATTTCTCCGAGGACTGACCAAAGAGAGTGACGTTGGAGAGAACCGAGACCCAGAAGTCTCATGAGGGAGAGTGTTGGCAAGCTGTCCTCTCTTGAGGGGTGCGGGGCGGGAGGGTCACTGTGGACGCAGAGGTCACTGGACTGGAGACGTGAGTGGTTTCTCGAAGCACAGTAGTAAATGGCTGGAATCCTAGCCACCAACACGTGGGTGTAAATAGAAGCACAGATCACTGACGACCAGGATGGTCAGAGTTTGGCAGCTCCAGCCTCCAGAACGGGCCACGAAGACTGAAATCACGGATCACAATCTTCCCATTTACCTCATTCACACTCCTTTTTAAAAAATTTTAATTCCATATTTGTTGATGATGTCTGCTATTGAGTGATGAGAGTCAGCAGATTGATGAGTCAAAAAGAAATCTTTATATAAAATGTAAATATTAATATAAATGAACAGCATGCGACTTATGGATCAAAAGCAGTATATATTATTAATATGTTATCTTAGTGTATAAAGGAAAACTGACTGCCATATTTACCAGATGTTTTCTCTAACCAAACTTGTCTGTAAATATGTAACCTGTATAAAAAAAAAGAGTCTAATTTACCATTATTTATGCAATAGAAAAAAATAAAAGTTTTTTCTTTTCTTTTGATGAGAGATTCGGTTCATTACATGTGGTTTGATTTGCCAGTGGGCCGTAGGCTTGTTCCTGTGACCACACAGGACAACCAGAGATGTTTGGTGACAGTTCAGGGTCACTGGGAAGCAGTAGGTGAGGGGCAGCCAGGGACCTTGTGGGCAGTGGGACTTCAGAGGGAAATGATTGACATAGGAGAAATCAGCAAATGATGGAGCATATGGTGAGAAATAGGAATTGTCTTCTGGCTGGGGAGCAGGCATGGTAATTAAGCACACTTTGCAGACACCCAAGCTAATGGTGTCATCCTTTTGGGAGTCCACTTGCCAAATTCTTCCCCACATTAGCATTCAACCGCTGCATAACTTTCACTTAAGCTTTTGGAATCATTAATGTTATCTGAGCTCCCTGGAGAATGAAAAAGACACGGCTCCCTTATGTAGATAAGGAAAGCAAAGGCACTAAACAGTGAGGTGAGCTGGGCATGGTGTGCACACCTGTAACCCCAACACCCAGGACGATCACGCTCAGCCTGGGTCACTGAGCAATGTAGTGAGACCCTGTCACAAAATGAAAAGTAAAAAGAGGACTGGGGATATAGTTCAGTGCAAAGGTGCTGGGTTCAGTCCCTCATTCCACCACCACCACCAAAAAGAAAACAAACAAATACATTATTAAACATGTGAAATGACTTAATTAAGGGCACTAACTGAAATCCTGCCTGAATTTGGAAAACCAAGACTTTGGCCTCCTACCTCCAAGTGCCATGAGAGCTGTCATATTTTCTTCCCTTCTCAAACATATTTCTTCATTTTTCTTTTTTCTAAATGTCTTGTCCTTAGCCAAAACTGCTTCAAATTAAGTAAGCTCTCCTGGAGTGCCGTGCTTTAAATGTTGGAAACCTCCTCAGAGGTGAAGTCAGTAAGTATTTGTTATGGCTTAAAAATTCTAAGAATGGAATATTCTGGGCATAAAGAACATCTTCCCCATTAATGTTTTGGTGTCTATTAAAGTGGCCTCTGGCAAGTCCCAGTGAAATAATGGCTTAGATTTTATCTTCTCTGATCTACATTTTAAGATTGTTGTTTAATCTTATGAATATTCATCTTCCTGGGCTACTTATCCCAGGAGCTTTCTGCACAACAAATAGCTCCCAGAGGGCTGTCCAAAGAGCGCCTGTCACTGACCCATGGCCCACAGAGATGGTGACAATGTAACTTGAACACTCATAGCTCAGCATTATCCCAAACTGGAACATCCAAGATTTAGAAAAAAACCAAAGCTCTGTCTCTTAAGGTGTGAACAGACCTTTGGGCCCTGCAGGAATATTTCCAAAATTCTGGAGATAAGTGCATTCCCAAGGTTTTGTCTTTCAGATGATTGTTTGCAATACTGCAATTGGAAAACCAACCCTGACTTCCCCTGCCCAATCTGGCAGACTTACCTGTACCAAAGAGCTTGGCTTGATGTGGCAATGGATGAGTGGCTTGGGCTGCCAGGCAGACCCGAGGCCATGTACCAGGCCTGTTGTCCACTTGTTGGGCTTCGATTGCTGGGCAATGCTTCAGCAGAGGAAGCAGCTATGCTTCAGCATCAGTGGTACTCACCCCAGGGCTGGGCACTGGGACTTGGGACCATGCTCTGTGCCCCAAGCATAAGTTCGTGTGTGGGCAGAGACCCCTCTGGCCTGAGCAGCCTTCAACAATGACTCCTGAGGCTGTGCTCAACCTGTCTCTTATTTGGGCATAGCCTAGGACCAGGGAGAAAGACGCTAACTACAGAGGGGCTGTGCTAGGATGACATATGTCTCAGACCCTTTGGGGCTCAGCCCTGGACCCTGGATCTTGTAACCCTTGTCTCGCACTCCTTTCCCATTTTTTCCCCTCTGCTTTCAAGATAACTCAAAATGAGCTGAGCTGTGAAAACCCCTCCCCATGGGTGATTCTCGAACTAGGGAAATTGTTTGGGGAGCTTTAAAAATTACCAATGTCTTGGTCCCCCTCCCAGATATTCCGTTGCTCTCTGATGAATCCATTGGTCTGTGGTGTGGCTTAGATTTAAAATGGTCCCCAAGGTCTCCTGTATTTGGGAGGCGATTGGAATATGGGACTTACAGCTAACTTCCGGGTGGGAGGCAGGGTCTGGTCTCAGGAGGCTACCTGCTGCCGGCATGGCTTGTGACTTGGAGAGGTTTATCTCCCTCTGGAGCTCTCTGTCCTTGACCCCTACTTCCTGTCTGCCATGCCATGAGCTGCTGTCCTCCACTAAGCCCCTTTCGCTGCGTGTCCTGAATTGCAAACAGCTGACCACAGACTGAAACCTCTACAAACTGTGAGCCAACATAAATTCCTTCTCCTTTTAGTTGTGAGTGTTGAGTATTTTGTCCCTGTGGTGAAGAAGTGACTAAGATAGTCAGGGACGCAGTCTGAACAGAGAGATTTTAGAAGCTTACCAGATGATTCTCATTGCAGACAGGGCTAAGAACTGGAGCAGAGAGCTTCTATTCTTCCCAACTTGTAGGGTTTCCAGGGAGGCAGGCCAATCCTCTAGCGAAACAGTTCTCTAAGTCTGGTCTCTCAACTCATTAGAAATGCACATTCTAGGCCACACAACCAGAAACTCTGAAGCTGGACACAGCTGTAAGACCCCAGTGATTTTGATGCACCCTCCAGTTTGACAGCCACTGGCTGGCATAGTCACACTTTTCTCAGAGCAGTGGACATGAGACTCAATGCAGAAGTAGGGTGATTATCGGAATCACTGCGTGCTTTGTAAATATAAAGATGCCTGGGGCTCACCTCAGACCTACTAAATCATAGCCTGAGAAGGGAAGATGACCATGGGGGGCATTTCAGGAAACTCCCCGGATCATCAGAAAGGAAAGAACTTCAGCCAGCATGATGACCCCAGGCAGGAGGGCTGGGATCCAGACACCAGCCATTTCCTTGTTGATGACACTAGGAATGCCCCCAGCACCTCTGTCTCAGGAGGAATTTCCTGGAGGTTGTCCCAGGTTGGAGTGGGAGCCCATATTCCTGACACACCTCAGGGAGCTGAGAGGGGGGCGACAGAGACTGCGTAAGGTGGAGGCTCTCGCATGGTCCTCTCTCCTGCCCTCCCCATGTCAAAGCGTGGCTGCCAGGTTGTCCTTGGAGAGCCAAAGGAGTGTAGGAGAGTGTGCAGATTAAATGACAGGCCCTTCCCCTTCCCCTAAAATTAACCTAGGTAACAGGAGAGTAAGACTAAGCCCCCCAAATTAGTGAATTATATGGTAAATGGATTATATCTCAGTAAAGTGGTTATACAACATGAGTACAAAGTGTAGGTTCAAAACAGGAAAACTAGCAAGAATTCCCAAGAAGTGGAGGGTGACTGAGCCTCGTGTGTGTGCACACGCACGTGCATGCCTCAGGGCATGGTATAAAGCAACTGGCAAGGTTTGATTTTCCCTGGATGCCTCAGGTGAAAAGTTCGTGTCACAGTGGGAGGATATAGCTCAGTGGCACAAGCACCTGCCTGGCAAGCATGAGGTCCTAAGTTTAATCCCCGGTACCAAACACAAAAAAAGAAAAAATAAAATAAATAAATAAGCAAAATCCCCATGCCTAGGTAATTTATAAAGAAAAGAGGTTTACTTAGCTCACAGTTTTGGAGGCCCAAGAGTATGGTGCTGGCATCTGCTTGACTAAGGTGAGACCCATATGTATGGCATAAAAGCAGAAGAGGAAGTCTGTGTGTAGAGGAGATCAAATGGTGAGTGTGTTATGATTTGGATCTAGAATGTTCACCAAATGGCTCCTGTGTTGAGCGGCAGGACTTTTGGATCATGGGAGCTTATAGCTAACTTGCTGTTAGGAGACAGAGGTCTAGCCAGAAGAGGCAGGTCACTGGGGCTACGTATGACATGGAAGAGTTTATTTTCCTCCGCAGCTCCTCCCTTCTCTCTCTCCTTCCTGGCTGCCGTGATGAGAGCAGCTTTCCTCCACAGTAGGCCCTTTCACCGTACTGTTTCTGCATTCGAGCCAGAAAATCATGAACTGAAACTTTTGAAATTGTGAACCTAAACGAACCTTTTCACCTTTAAACTGAAGGTTTCAGTTATTGCATTGCAGTGATGAGGAAGATGATTAAGACAGAGAGGAAGTAAAGGAAGAAAAAAAAGAAGCTGATCCAGTTTATGGTAACCCAGCTTTCATGATAACTAACCCATTCTCAGGAGAACTACATTAATCCCTTCACGAGGGTGGTACGTTCATGACCGATACCACTCAAAAGCCCCACCAGCTCTCTGTGCCATCATGTGAGAGGCAATTAAACCTCAACATGAGTTCAGCTGGGGACAAATCAGAGTAGTCTCATGTCTCAGAATATGTTTGTGGACCAGTCATGGGTCTGCCCTCCTGAAGAAGGACTTCCTAGAAGCTTCCTTGAGCCCCTGTTCTTCTTATCCTTTTAGAATGAAGAGGACCCAGCTTGACCCTCTGTGCATGTGAGCTTCTGTGGACCAACAATTTCATAGAATGGTTTCTACTTGGTTGGCATCACTCTAGGGCCAGCCCCTGTCCCTCCACCAGTCTTCTCCGTTAAGGATGGAGTGTCCAGTCTAGGACAAAGAAGGGGGGATGTGGAGGTGTCTGCATTGCTGTTATGCAAGGGAGGACACAGTGCCACGCTGGCAGGTAGGACAGGTTGGACTCACCTGTGACCATGGATGGAGAAATGGCCTCAGGCATGTGATTAGCATAAACTTCTTTAGCAGCCTGCCAGCTGATTTTGCTCAGCATTATATTCCCAGCACCAGGCACTGTGTCACACCTCATAGGTACTTAATCAGTATTTACTAAATAAATAAATAAACCAGAACACTTCACATTGCTCAGATATCCAGATTCTCTAGTGATGCAGGACTCATGGGTCACCCTTTTTACTCTCTTTCTTTGCCATGTGACCCCACCCCAGTCTTCATGTTCCTGGTTCTCACGCCTTTATCAAAATCAGGTGTGCCCTGTATTTATACATGTGTTTCTCTTTCTCTTCATTCCTCTGGCCTGTCCAGGAATTTCTCATCCTTTCTGGTAAAGCAAGCTGGACTCTGTCTTAGCCACTTTCCTGTCACTGAGACATAATACTCAATACAACTTAAAAGAGGAGTTTATTCTGGCTCACAGTTTAAGTCCATTGTCAGCTGGCTCCAAGGCAGAGACAGCATGGCAGAGGGGTTTGGCAGAGGAAAGCTGCTCAAGCCGTGGCAGCCAGGAAGCAGAGAGAGAAGGGAGGAGCTGGAGACAAAAACACATCCTTTCGGGTCATGCCCTCAGCACCCCACCTCCAACCAGGCCCCACCTCCTAACAGCACAGTCAGCTATCAACTCATCAGTGGGTGAGTCCATTAACAAGTCCAGGGCCCCCATGGACATGAGACTTGTGATGGCCATTCTCAATCTAAATCATAACAGGGGCTGTTCTTCAGCCTCTTCAGCTTCTCCTGGAAAAGCAACTGTCACCAAGTGACACGGAGCTGGCTCCTCTGTCTGGGAGCCTGGTCCATCACTCTCTCTGAGAGCTGCAGAGTCAGTTCCCTTGACTTGGTCCAAGGTTGTAAAAACCTCAACATGTTGCCTTCCCTGGCTGGGATGGAGGAGTTCTGCCAAATTCTCTACATAACTTCCTCCTCTCCTCTCTGCAGGTTTCTGCCAATACCTGTCAACCACCCATGCCACCAGGTGGCACCAGCTTCACTGTACAGCAGGTGCTTTAGTCATGCCAGTACCCAGCAAGCGTCCGCTATGTACCGATTACATGTGGATAGAGACATAAACGAGGCACAGAGAGTTTCTAGTTTAGTAGGATGAAGAGACAAGTAAGCCTACAGTGATAGCTCTGGCCAGAAGCCCTGGGAAAGAGCCAATACAGAAGGTTATGCAGATATGAAAGCACATGTACTGCTCATTTGGAAGTGCTTTAAATTTTTTGAAAGTATTTCAAACACATGAAAACAACAGAAAGCAGTATGCCTGTCATCTAAGATAGGAACATTTTAGCCGAGATCTCTCATTCTTGTTCTCTCTTTAAAGAAATAAAACTTTAGAGAGTCTTTCAATGCCCCAGGTATTGCCCTGTCCTTTTTTCTTCCCCTGATAGAGCCACGTTGGACTGAAATTGATTCTATAGTAGTCAAGGTTCTTTGGAGAAACAAAACCAAGAATATCCATGAGTATATATGATCCAAAATGTAATTGAAGCTTAATTTTTTAAAAATTATTACAGTAAAAGACATTGGTATTAATCACCCCCTCAAAATAGCCCTCACTTTGAACACTTATCCCATCATTCTTGCCACTTTCCTAAACCATTCTGGAAGTCCTCTTTCATGAGTGACTTTCATTGCGTGGTCCTGGCTGCCTTGACATCCTGAACTGATTTAAAAAGTTTATCTTTCATGGTCATTTGGACTTTGGGGAAGTCACATGGAACCAGATCCAGTGAATAAAATGAACACAGACACACTGTGATGTGTTTAAGAGCCTGCCTTTCCATCGGATGGCACTCAGCAACAGCAATCACCAAATTATTGATGAGACCTTGTAAAGATGTATTATGTGAATCAGCTCCACCCTGTGGAGGCCAAGAAATCCCGTGATCTGCTGCCTGAAAGTTGAAAACCCAGGAAAGCCAGGGACATTAATTTCAGGCTGAATCCAAAGACCAGAGCACCAGATGACAGCAGAAGTCCCAGTTCAAGGACCAGAGAAGATGAGATGCTCCAGTTTATCAGGGCAGGAGCCCTATTTCTATAGAGGTGAGTTCCTCCTGCCTGTATCATTTCATTCTGGTCAGCCCCTCAATGGCCTGGATGATGATGCCCTGTCTTACTTTGTTTGTTGCTGAGACAAAATACCTGACACCCAAAGTTAAAGGAGGAAAGGCTTACATTGGCTCACACTTTACAGAGGCGTCCGTTCATAGTTGGCTGGTTCCGAGGCAGGATGACATCACAGAGAGAAACAGTTCATGGCAGGCAGAAGGATGCAAAGGAGTGAAGTAGCAAAGAAACGGCAGCAAGGGACACCTGACAACAGCAGTCCTCTTTCTGTCCCTTATAGTCTCTCCAGGATATGCATCCTTAGGTTGGGTAGCACTCACACCCAGTATGGGCTTCCCCATTATCCACATTCAGAACTATGCCAGACCAGTGGATGAATTCAGTAAGCACACAGCCTTGTTCCTAGCATCACACACTTAACCCAATCATCACACACTCTAGATCCAGCCACCTCTGAAAAGCCCCACCTATGACTGCATGAAGCTTTGGGGGGACATCTAGACATAGCCATAACACCTTCCCACATTGAGGAGGGCACTTTTCTTCACTGAGTCCACCAACTCAAATGCTAATCTCATCTGGAAACACTCTAATGAATAGTCCCACAATTCATGTTAAATCTGAGCCCAGTCAAGTTGACATATAAAGTTAACCATGGTAGATCCCACCCAGGACAAGCTTCCAGAAGCCTAGGGACAGTGTATTCCAGGCAGAGGGAAGGATCAGCATGCGCAAAAGGCCAGAGGCATGGCATGTTTGGCTAAGGGACTTTGCATTAATCCAGTGGAGAAACGATGGGCTGAATTTGGAAAGTGACGACAGTGTAAAGAGAAGACAGATCAAGACAAACTGAGTAAGCAAAGTCAGTAGGGCCTGGTGATGAATTTGGCACGTGGCTTGACTGAGATGGGGCTCCTGTTTGGTGAACAGGTGGGGAAGATTGAGTTTTATTTAAGGGCAGCCAAGTGATATCAGGTAGGCAGCTAGAGAGACTGATTGGGCTGAACTGCATGACTTTGGCGCAGGAAATAAGTAGCCTGTCAATCTGTCTACCCTTCTACAAACTAGAGGGAAAGGCAGTCGCTCAGAGAACTTTGTGCTCAGACCTCTCCCATCCACTTCTTTCTTCCTTCTCCACCTGGTGGCAAAAGAGAAAACTGCAGCCTGCCGTGAGTGGCTGCCGCTACGCAACACCCAGCTGAGAAGCACCCAGTTCCAGTAAATGGCTCGGTTTCCTTCATGCGCTTTGACATCGGCCAGACCCAGCAGAAGCCTGGCTCTGCAGCAGCTGGGCACACGCGGGGGTTTTGTGCCAGTGGTACCCTGGAAGGTGGGAATAAAATCAAAGCCACCACGAACGGGAAGAAAGGCTGTTGTCTTAGAGACAAAACACAGTGCTTCCATTGACCGCTGGTAACCTTATCATTGTTCCCGCTGATTTCCCAAAGAAGCTGAGGAAAATCTCTGTGGAGATTCCTTAGGGTGCAGACAGGCCACAGCTATGTGATCTGAACTCCATCCTAAGAGCCTTGCTTTCTCTGCCCAGCTCAGTGTCACAGGCCTGCTACAGATTTGTTTTCAATCCCTTTAACAATGCACACATCTATGCAGTGTGAACAATCAGACTCTTGACCACAATGCCACGACCCTCATCCCCACACACACACACATTGCTAACTTTGACCTCAGCTCTATTACTTAACATATTCATTGCCAAAACCTGGGTTCTCATACATGATTTCCAGGAAATGTAAGGGTTGAAATCGAGTTGAACGCCTGTGGTTTTGCTCTTGCACTAGCTTTTCTCTGATTTCTGGAAGATGTTGCAGGCCTGACTTCAGCAACCTCCACTGGTTGCTTGTTTTGACTCAGGGAAGCTCCAAGGTAATCTATCCTATTAAACCCAGATAGAATGTTGGCAAGTGCAGGTCTCAGCCCACACAAAGAATTGCTTCTCCTGCCTGAGAAGTACAAAATCAAATATCCATATCGTTGGAGGGAATTGTCTTTGGTTGTTTTTTTTTTTTTTTTTTAGAATAAAATATGCTTTGAACTTCCTTCCCAGAAATTGAAGAAAAAGAAAAATGCAGTGCCTTTCGTTGAGTCCTTTTGGCAGGCTCACTGCCCCTGCCTTCTCTCAGTAAGCTTGAAGGCGTCTACACTTTTATGGGAGATGCTGCGTGCTGAACTGTTTCCCAGTGTCTTTGCTATAACCACACATTAACGCATATTGCCACCACAGTGGATGTGAGAATTAGTTCACACATACCTGTCAATAGAGAAACCCTTAGTGTAAAAACTGATATGGAATATGAGACCTTCACAACACAAATTGACTATTGGAATGACTTCTGGCTTTAGTTTTGCAGTATATTTTAGTTCAACTACAAGAGATTTATATACCCATAGGGATTAGTACCAGCGCTTCCCGATGAGCCGCCCATCTGCCTTTTCATGAAGCAATGAAGAGAAATTCTTGAGGGCCATCTGTTATTACCTATCAGTGGTCATTTTTTCCATGCTTTTTCTCACTTTCTTGTTTATCTCTGGAGTAAAAGCCACTCAAGAAGATATATGCAATGCAAAAAAGATATTGCATTATTTTACATCTCTCATTTCCACTAAAATGATCATGAAAATGTACAAATAAAGCTGGGAGGGATTTAGCACTAGAAAAAAAGATACGAACTTATAGAGAAACTTATAATAAGCACAGGCCCAATAAGAAGGAAGTTATGTAATGGATAAACAACTCACATGCTGCCTTCTGAGCAGGGACCACACTGCCAAGCTATGAAGGGTTGGAAGCCTACAAAGAGTTCAAGCAGAACAGCCTACGCCAGTCATCTTTGTCCTTCTCTCTGTTACTTCCCATGGCTACGGTCTTGGACAGTCAGTATCTCTCCATCCTGGGAATGTAGATTAAAGTCTATCAGCTGTTTCTCATTAGAAACCCTGGAGATCAAAAGCTAGTAGAATTATACATTCAAAGTACTGAAGGAAAAACAAACAAAAACTATCAATGCTATGATTTGGATTGGGAATGTCTTCAAAGGACCATGTGTTTGAAAGGCTTGGTCACCAGATCGACACCATTAGGAAGTGATAGAAACTTGAACAGATGAGGGCCTAGTAGGAGATTTTAGGGCATATGGAGAATACCCTTGATGGAGATTGTGGAACCACATCACACCCCTTCTTTCTCTTTTTGTATCCAGCTGCTATGAGGTGAATAGGTCTTCTCCACCATGTGTTCCTGCCATGATATACTATGGCGCCATAGGCCTAAAGCAATGAGAACAATTGTTTCTGGACTGAACCCTCCAAAACAGTAAGCCAAATTAAGCTTTTCTACTTTTTAAGCTTATTGATCTCAGGTATTTGTTACAATAATGAAAAAGTAACTAACAGAGAAAATTGTTACCAAGAAGTCACATCTTTGCCATTACCTGAGATGATGTGGGAGAGTTTTTATAATGGTTCATGAAAGAAATTTGGAAAAGTTTGGAGAAGCAAGCTACAGAAAGCCAAAAATTCTATAAGTAGGGCTTGACACACACTTCTGGTGGGAGCTAAGAAGACCAGAATGTGGATTAAAATATTAAGAGCAAAGCTTATGCTCATGAAGTTTCAAATGGAAATAAAGAGTAGGAGTTGGAATAGAGGCCACCTATTTTGACTCATGTTTTCAATCCATGGTCAGCTGTCTCCAAGGCAAAAATGGCAAGGTGAAAACTCCTGGCAGAGAAAAGCTGTTCAACCTATGGCAACCAGGAAGCAGAGAGAGAAGAGAGGAGCAGAGAATAACCTCGACGAGGCAATGCATGGTGCTGTAAGTGAAGCCAAAGCTGCAGTGGTGACCCTGGAAGACAAAGAGGCCAGGAATGTGGAACACAATCCCTGTTGAGGGAAGCTGTGGGAAGGAGGCAAAACCTGACCAGGATAGGGGTCATGCGACTATAGCCAGTAAGATCACAGAAGCAGTGCTGCCCAAGCCCCTGAGAGTCCACATCCTGCCACAGGGTATCCTGAATCTTATCCACAGCTGTAGGATTTAATGTTTATCACACTAGGCTTTGTTCTGATTCTTCCTTTTTATTCCCCTATTCATCTCTTTCAGAATGGGAATGCTCACACTGAGCCATTGTGTCTTGGGATTATATCTTTTTTATTCTTACAGAAGCCCACAAGTAAGTTTGCCTTGAGTCTCAGAGGCAGCTTTGGCCTTGTACTCTTGAGCAGTGCTAGAATTGTTAAGACTTTACTGGTGCTTATAGATGGACCAATTACACTTCCAGTGCAAAATGGGTATGGGACTCAGGATCAAGAATGAAAGATTATGGTGTGGATGTAGAATGTCTTAAAGGCTTAGTTCTCAATGTGGTATAATTAGAAGGTGATAAAATCTCTAATAGGTGAGTTCTGGTGGGAGGTTTTGGGTCAATGGGTGTGTGCTCTTGAGAAGTATTGTGGGACTCTGTCCCTTCCTCTTTTTTGTATTTTTCACACCTGGTCCACATGAAGTGAGTAAGTTCCCTCTACCACACACTCCCTACCATCACGTGCTGCCTCCACACAGGCTCAAGAGCAACAGAGTCACTGGGCCATGGACTGCACTCTAGAAAACTCTGAGCCAGAATAATCCCTTCCTCTTTTAAAGTTGATACATCTCAGGTATTTATTGCAGTCATGGAAAGTTGCACAACACAGTCAACCATGAATTTTTTGTCTGACAAAACTGAAGACACTATAAATGTATTTTTGCTTGTAATACTTTTGTGTGTGTGTATTGTTTAAAAGAAACTGCCTAAGCCGGGTGTGGTGGCACATGCCTTTAATCCCAGCACTCGGGAGGCTGAGGTAGGAGGAGCATTGTGAGTTCGAGGCTGGCTTGGACTACAATGTGAGCACAAGTGCGGTCTGAGCTACATAACGTGACTCTGCCTCAAAAAAACGGGCTGGAAGGAGTTTGGCTCAGTGGCTTAAGCACCTGCCTGGAAGGTGCAAGGTTGTGAGTTCAATCCCAAGTGCTGCAAAGAAAAAAAAGAAAAAAGAAAAAAAAAACTGCATAAAGCAGGAATTATGACTTTATGTCATTGCGCACACAAAATGTAAAGGTATAATTTGTGACAATAACAGAATGGAAGAAGTGGAGCCATCTGAAGACACATTAAAAGTATAAGGTTTTCATATGCTATTAAATGTAAGCTGATATTAATATAAACTAGAAGGTTAAAAGTTATTGTATTAATTTGGTGTGCATGGGAACTACTAAAAATAATTCAGAAGAAATATAACAAATGTAAGAGAATTAAAATGGTGTACAGTCTACCCTCTACTATCTCCACATAGTTCTTTCTTTCTTCCTTTTTTTCCCCCCTCTACTGGGGATTGAACCCAGGGTCTTTAGCCTATGCTACAATTCCAGGTCTTTTAAACTTATTTTTTATTTTGAGGCAAGGTCTTGCTAAGTCACCAAGTTGACCTGGTTGAACTCAAGCTTGTGATCCCCAGCCTCAGCTTCTAGAGTTCTGGGATTACAGGTTTGTGCTGCTATACCTGGCTCAATAATCTTTGAGGGAAAAAAAGTCATCTGTATTTAGCAAGTATATTCTTGCTTATGTAATTTCCTAAATTACACAGTATATTTACCTAGCATTTACACTGTATTAGTTATTGAAAGCAAGCTAAGGAGGACTTAACTATATGGTGAGACATGTAGGTTATATGCAAATACTGTCATTTTCTATAAGGCAATTCCAGCATGCAGGCATTTGGATATTCATGCAGGATCTTCAAACCAGTCCCCCAGGGATACTGAAAGATGACTCTATTGGGAAATCACCAAGACAGAATAAGGCAAAAATGGAGGATTTAGGAATAAAAGAGCCATATACATTCTGGTTCTCTTCATAAGAAATTTAGGAATTGCCTCTCAATTCTAACTAAAATAAAGCCAAAAAAAAAAAAAAGTCAACAACTCTTCTTAGATCTTCAGAAGAAGGGAGGTCACAGGGAAAGCTGATTCCCTCCCCCACAAAAAAAAAAACTAGAGACCAACACAGGCAGTGAGAATCACCACTCCCAGGGCAGGAGTTCCCCAGCAGCAAGCTCCGCAGGGGCCAGGGCTGGGGGAGGAAAAGCTGACACATAACTGATGAGCTGTTGGAGGTTCAATGTATTAAGGAGGATAAATATCAAACATGTGCACAGGCGCACACACACACACACACACACACACACGCATGTGCTACACCTAGGCCTGCCGCATTCGAAACACAGGAAATGAAAGAGATAAAATTCTAAGTGAATCCAAAGGAAAAACATTTTACCATATGAGAAACAAAGTTATAAAAATTATATCCAACTTCTCCATAGAACCCATACAAGGAAAAAACTCATGTGTTGAAATATTTGAAGTACAGTATTGAGAGAGAGAGAGAAAAAAAAAAAAACACCTACAGACTGAAAAATTATCATTGTAAAGTAAAAGAAAAATAAAGATTTTCTCAACACACAAAAATTGAAAGAATTTGTTGCCATTCAATCTGCCTTGTGAGAAATGTCAAAAGAAGTTTTTAGGGAGAAGAAAACAATATGGGTCAGAAACGTAGATGTACATTAGGAAACGAAAGATATTGAAAAAGAAGTAAGTAGAGGTAATATTAAAATTTACTTTTGCCTTTAATCCCAGCACTCGGGAGGCTGAGGTAGGCGGAGCGTTGTGAGTTCGAGGCCGGCTTGGGCTACAACGCGAGCACAAGGCCGGCCTGAGCTACATAGTGCGACCCTGCCTCAAAAAACCAGGGCCGGGAGTTTGGCTCAGTGGCTTAAGCGCCTGCCCTGGCAGGCGCAAGGCTGTGAGTTCAATCCCCGGT